>JAXGGA010001622.1:0-145847 GCA_038373865.1 Uloborus plumipes | reverse complement strand
GAATAAACTATTTTAAATATATCTCTCTCTTTATTTTCGTTGTTATGCATTCACTTAGGAATGAAATGTTATTAATAGATTTATAATTATATTTATGACAGGTTTAATAAAATAGAACGACGGTAGACTTGAACATAGGAGGGTCCCAGGAGATCTTTATTTTACTATCGTATCAAAAATTTTAGTACTAAGATTGAGTGTTTCTTCCACCAAAAATGCAAATTAATACAACTACCACGTTTAAGACAATCAACTTTCTGAAAATTAAGTTAAAAAAAATACTTATTGAGCATGTGTTTCGAATGTGTTGAGCATGTCGAACTGTTTAAGAATTTAAAACCGAAATAGATTATTTAAATATACGTATCATTTTAGAACGATGTTGTGTAGCCAGAATTATCATATTCGAAGTTAAAGAATTTTAAAATACGATTTTCATGGAGGCTAAATATTATAAGTTTGTGAAATGTTTGGTAGATTCTTTGGTATTAAGCTGCTTTCTAAATGGAAATAGTTTTTAATTAATTGCACAATAAATAGGATAATAGGGTTATTGATTAATTAAAAGGAGTCATTCCTAAAAGTGTTCATTAACATTAAATAGATATGGGAGAAATTATAAAATACGAAACATAAACCTTGATGAATATCAATTTCGGATTTTTTTTTTATCGTAAGCGGATCAAATCGATACATTTTAAACCGACTTCAATTACAATTCGTTATACAATTCGTCGGAGAATTTTCTTTTTTCTTTTTTGTATGTTATAAGAACGCCTGGACCGATTTCAAAAATTCTTTTTTTGTTCGAAAGGGTTTCATTTCCGATTGGTCCCATCGTCTCGTGGTCCGGGTTTGATAACGGGAACCTGCAGAAATTGTTCGAAATAGAAATCGGGATCACAGTAATCGTAATAATGACGATTTTGAATGTAAGGCTTCTCTGGATCACATAATGAAATTCATTTCTATGGTCTTTTTGAAATTTTTATGAATTTATATGATTACTCGAAGACGCCTAAACTGATTTCAAAAATTCCGTTACCGATAGATTCTTCATTTTTCAATCTTCATCTAATATCTTTAAACGAGCAATTCTTGTATATATATTTATTTATTTATATATATATTTATTTTTCGGATCTCGAAAACGGCTCTAACGATTTCGATAAAATTTTGTATTTAGATAGAGTTTTGGTTTCTGAGTTCATCTACGTCGGCGTTTTTTCTGTAAAAACGCGAGTTTTCACAAAAAACCCCGTTTTTTTGTGCCTTCATTGAAAGTTTGAGAAGCTTTCTTTTCGCCATTTTCTTTATGATTACTATCATTGTTATACTGTCTCTTAGCAACCGCGTTCAGTAAAACAACGGATTTCATATTTAATCACATCAGCGCGAGTTTAAATTTTATGGTATTTGGCAACGTTAAATTGTTATTGTTTTTTGAAATGTTAAAGCAAGGCTTCACTAGATAGTGTCTTATACAGGCTGTTTCATTTCTTCAAAAGCCATGGGTTAAAAGCAGTGGTGATTGTCCAGCGACATTTATTCAATTTTATGGTAACTTACACGATATAAAAATCGGATTATTTTACTTTTCAAGTACGATTTAAAAATTGAGTATAAAAGTGTTACAGTTATAGTTTTCAAACACTTTTTTCCTCCTCAAGAGTGTTTAGTAAGATATTTCAGGTAAAAAATCAATAAATACGAAACTCAATTTTCTTAAAATATTAAGTTTCAAAACAAAATTACATCTATCTAATATCTTTAGACGAGCAATTCTTGTACATATATATTTCGGATCTCGAAAACTGCTCTAACGATTTTGATAAAATTTGTATTAAGATAAAGTTCTGGTTTTTGAGTTCATCTATTTAATCACATCAGCGTAAATTTAAATTTTTATGGTATTTGGCAAACGAGTGTTGGCAACACGTTAGAATTTTATTGTTTTTTTTTAAATTTAAAAGAGATCGATCAAAAGAAAGTTAGAATTGGGTATGGGCCGCGATAGTCAGATCGGTAAGTCATCGGACTCGTAACCAGAGGGTCCCGGTCCGATCATATAGAGGAAGCCCAGCCGATCAAAGATCCACCGTCTTCATTAATGGTGGCTGGGGGACGTTAAAAATGTTCGTGGTCATAAAATCCTCCAAGTGAAGCGATACCTCTGGGGGATGCTGGGCCAAGGGTTTGCTCGGCCCTTGGGCCTGGTTCAAAAATGAACAGAGCGCTCTTCAAGGCCCCATCCCGGTTAAACTACGAGTTGTGGTATGTACGGGGTGAACCTTGGAGTGTGAAGTCAAGTGAAAGTCAAAACCAAATGGAACCAAATGCGTACTGGAGAACATGGACTCTGCATCCATTCTCATCAACCCCTCCCGCGCTTTAGGCGCCAAATGAAATGAAATTGGGTGTGATTTTACGGCGAGCATGGATTAAATAAAATTGTGTTTTTAAAAACAAATTACGGCTGTTTTAAAAGTATAATTGCAACCAAAGGCTTAAAAATGCTTTTCAAGTTTATCTAAATAAGTACTTCGCATTTTAGAAAAAACACGAGTTTACAAACCTCTTTTTTTTTTTTTTTTTTTTTTTTTTTAACCGAGCGGGCTCGGTACCCTGGTACTTAGTTTTAATCTACGTAAGGTTTGATAACGGGATTTTGAAGAAATTGAGAAAAATCTTCAAATTTTTGCTCAAATTTAAAGCGATTTGTCCGAAATGATTAAATATGAAATCCATTGTTATAAAACGCAGTTGATATGAAACAGTAATAATAATGATAATGATAATTTTGAAGAAAGGCTTAACTGAATCAAACATGAAACTCGTTAGCGGGCTTCGTACGTAGTATTTTTAACTGGAACAAAAAATGAGAAATCCTTTGCATGGATATGACCTTTATTATGGCATAGCTGTGCCCCGCGGTTTCACCCACGTTTATAAGACAACAATCTATAAAAAAACTATTTTAATTACATCACGCTATGATATGTATATAATAAATATATAGTAAAATATTACACGGGGAAACGCAAAAATAAAAGAACCTTTGGAAAACAATTAGTAAGACGCCCAGTCTTACAAAATGTTCAAGTTTTGTTAATATTTTGTTCAGAGGTAGCCCGTGCAACACCGGGCCACGCAGCTAGTTTACTTAAGAAAATTAGGTGAAGTTTCGTAATGGAAACATTACCTTATTTCTGAAGTACATTTACACTAAAAAGAATAAAATAAAAATATTTTTGAAAAAAAAAAAAGAAAAATGAACCGATTTCAGAACTTCACTCGGCAAGTGCTCTAAAAAGTAAACATTACTTTTTATTAAAGACTTTTTCTGTACTTACTTTTGTCATGGTTTTCACCTTTTGCTTCCGGTTGCAGAGTTAAATTCAGCCGCGTGAACTTAAACGCACTTCCGCTTTATAGTAGAGCGAACGGCACAGTGCGTAACACAAAATAAATTTAACAAACAATAAATTTAACACATTAATCTCAAGGCTAACCAAAACAAAGATATATTTGCAGATTGTGGGCATTTAATCTTCACGTGAGCTATGTATAAGCCTCTCATATAAATATTTTTACTTATGTAAGAATCATCATGCGTGCGAACGGAACAATGCGTCTCACTGCTCCGCTGTAAAGACGTTTAGAATTGAAGTTTAAAAGGGACAAGTGGTAAGAAAAAGAGAGAGACGAAGATATTGGGGGTGGCCAAGTGGAAGGAAAGGGAATGTGTTGTGGAATTTGGGCATTAAGTCATTATATAAGCTAAAAAAGTACGCCTTTAATATAAATGCTTTTATTTATTTGTTTGAGGATTCTCTAGTGATATGGCACAAAGCGTTAGGCCGCTCTGCTGTCAATACGTTTGGAATGGACTTTTCTAATTCACGTTTGGTAACAGGACGAGAGAAGAAAATATTGGGGTTGCCGGGTGTAGGAAGGGGGGTGTGCTGTAGATTTCCGAGGAGTAAATCATTACAAACCTTAAATATAGGCCTTTAATATATATGTATTTTGTGAAGATGTTTATGTGCTAACGGCACGAAGCATCAGGTCGCTCCTCTAAAAAGGTGTTAGGAATATACTTTTGGATGGTATGCGTGGCAACAGGCCGATAGAAGGCGATGATATAGAATTAGTTTGGATTAATCTGTGCTTTGGGTCCCTCTTCTCGCCAAATACGGATTTCGGTTTTGTCGCCATAGAAACGCCATTTTTGCGGAATGTCTCTTGGAGCTTTCAACTACGCGAGACAACAAGGAAAACACACCAGTTGGCGATTTGGGTTCAGTTCCCAACTTGCTCTGTTGGGAGAGCGGAAGACTGAAGATCACTGGTAGTTTGTTTATGTGACCTTTTAAAACGCAATGTAAATATTTTATTGTTCTTGTTATTTTAATTAATACTATACTGATTTTGAAACGTAATTTGCTTTATACAAATGAATATTTTTGAAGAGCGAAAAAAAAAACTAGGCGACAATGCGATCGTGCAAGATATGTTTTCTAGAAAAATAGTAATATAGTGCTTCAAACTGAAAGCCCTATTGCACGACAGCATAGACTACAGGCACATCGCAAAAGATATAAAAAAATGAAAGCAAATGAAACGAAAATTGAAAAAACGAAAAAACTTTGAAATAAAATATAAAAAACACTTTTTAAATTTAAAGACTATTTCTGTCTGCTCATTCGCACTAAAAAGTACGAAACAAACGGTGAAAATGCGCTTTGGGTCCCTGCTTGGCGCATTTTCAAAAAGTCGCCATTTTTTGCGTAATGTCTCTCGGAGCTTTCAATTCGCGAGACAACAAGGAAAAACGCGCCAGTTGACGACTTTTTGAAAATGCGCCAAGCAGGTACCCAAAGCGCATTTTCACCGTTTGTTTCGTACTTTTTAGTGCGAATGAGCAGACAGAAATAGTCTTTAAATTTAAAAGTTTTTTTTATATTTTATATTCTTTGAACACCATTGATACTACATTTAAACAAAAGTTTTGAAGTCGGCGCAAAAACTATAGATAAAATGATGTTCAACTATATTTTGCCAACATTTTTCAGAGAAACCATTGAAAATTAAAAGTTGAATATTTGTACCATTACATATATATGTGGCTGCGTTGTTAATGTAGTGTATGAGAAGGCGATTAAAGAAACTGGATTCATTGAAATTTATATTTATAGTTGAATTATAGTTTCGTATGATTCTATTTAGTGTTTTTGCGCCGACTTCAAAACTTATGTTTAAATGTAGTATCAATGGTGTTCAAAGAATAAAATTATTTTTTACTTTTTAGAGCACTTGCCGAGTGAAGTTCTGAAGTCGATTCAATTTTTTTTTTAAATATATTTATTTGACTTTTAATATCAAAATATTTTTCTTCCCTTTACTTTATGCTTTTTCGGCACCCCATGGTTTTTTCCTCAATCTCTCTCTTCTCCACAAGGCGTAGAAGGAAAATTGATATTTTATTTGGAAAATCTGCAAACGTCAAAACGTGTACTTTCTACTCAAGTAGAAGTCTGATAACATTGAAGAATGATGTACCGTAGCGGAAAGAACACGAGAACGAATCGTTTCCTCATCTGTTGTCGAAAATCGATTTTTGTTATCCGCTAGCAGAAAGACAAAATGAAATGTTTATCTAAAACGCAGTTAGCATCTTTTGTTTTCGAGGGCTATTAATTCTCTTTTTTCAATTTTATTATCTTTCTGGTCCGTACGAAATCACTTTTGGTAATAAATAAGGTGAAGTAATGTAGTGGAAAATACCACTCACTTGACTAAAACTGTTTCTATTGCTAACATAACTTAATACAAGCAAATTGTTTAGAGGGCAAACATTTCAATGAATTTACTGTCACATGAAAATTGTATGTATTTTCGCATGTACTACAATGGTTCTACATATGGCGTAGTGCCATCTGAGGACTTAGTGCAGGCAGTCTTTCCAGTGCCACTATTAAGGCAAGGATGTCAATGACACAGAGAATTTTGACTCCCAGTTTCCCACTGAATGGAGGCACCTGTGCTCTCACGATATGAAACTACACTAGCAGTTTTATTTAGAAGAGAGAGAGAGTGCTTGAACCAAATATGCGTCGAACAGACCTGATCCATGCACCACAGTTGCTGCCGATTTTCTGTAACTTGAACATCCGCCGACTGATGATTTGGGCTGCTGGTTCAGAACAAGTGACCAACGCCTCATTACTATCCCACACACTCGACATATTACTTTTCATTGCATGAATTTGGAGATTACCTGATTTTCATAGAGTTAAATAATCCTAAAGTGCCCTCCTCTAATGGGCACTAGTACATTCTATTTCAATTAGCATTTGAACCAGTTAAGTTAGTGTACGGTTATAGCTACGTTCCTGCAGTTATAGAATGATTTTATTGATTTATGAAACTAAAACTTTACTATAGAAAACCAATGGCAATTTACAAAGATTATTCAATAAACCTTGTTTTTAAAGAACATTTCCTTGCCTCTGTAAAATTTTGCCTTTTAATTATATTTAGTCTGCAAAAGTGTAAGTAATAAAGAAGTTAAAATTAATTTCCATAAAAATTAAATCAATATTGTTTCGATAAGGAGCGAAGACTAACTTCGATTGCTTTTACAAAATTTAAGGGATTTAAAATCTTTTTGTTGAAAAAATGTTACATTGACTTGAGGTTCCGTATTAAGGATGCTTTTTTTTTTTTTGAATTTGTGTGTGATACTTTTTTTTTTTTTCTGTTTTTCAGTTTGTGTGGTCAAAAGTGATTACTTCATAAGCCTGGATGTCCGGTAAATTATGATAAGAACCAATTTCGTATAAAAGCACAAAGGAGTCACCTACAAATAATACCACGCTTTGAGGGGCGAAGGGGTTAGTAAAAGCACTTGCTTATTAACAGCCTAGGGGCCCCGCCGCAATGCACTTTTTAGAGCCTCTTAGAGATGAACAGAAATACGAAAAATGTTTTAAAGAAGTCTTTTTGGACTATTCTTCGGTGCTCCTGAGTCGTGGGGACTTTTCGCAATTTTGACAGTTGTGACATGATAAATCCTCCAGTATGTGAAAGTGGGACAGTTTGTAACAAGGAGAAAGGAGGGTGTAACAAGAAATATGACATCTTTTTCAATTAGAAATATGTTTATGAAAATAGTGGGACATGTGACAAGAGGAGTGCAAGGTAAAGTGTAAGGTATAAGAGTGTAAGGTAAATATTGCGAAAAAGGAGGGGGGGGGGGAGTCAAAAAAAAAAAAAAGTGACGCATTAATGAACTGCGCGTAATTGTTTTTGAAACTAAATATTTATTTATTTAAACTATACAGGGTGTCCACTCCAATCGTGGACCAATAGCTAATTTCTAAACCGTTAGAGATAAGCATATAGTTTATTTAGGAAAAAATCTCCAAATTA
This sequence comes from Uloborus plumipes, assembly GCA_038373865.1. Taxonomy (NCBI): domain Eukaryota; kingdom Metazoa; phylum Arthropoda; class Arachnida; order Araneae; family Uloboridae; genus Uloborus; species Uloborus plumipes. The sequence continues at coordinate 138,413 of JAXGGA010001622.1, read as the reverse complement.
CGAAAGGAATTTTGGGTCTATTCAATGTTTTTCAAAAAATCAAATTTTGAAAGAGTTACAAAATTTAAATTTTTATACAGCCCCCCAGTCCTATCAGTCATATTTAGTAAAACATTCTTGACACTGTAACGTTTAAAACTAAAAAAAAATCACTCTTCTACCACAAAAATTGACCGAGTTATGACGTTTTGAAAAATCAAGATTTTGAAAGATTTCTCATACGGTCCCTTAAGCCATCGCTCGATGACGTCATGAAATAATGCAAAATCTTGATTTTTCAAAACGTCATAACTCGGTCAATTTTTGTGGTAGAAGAGTGATTTTTTTTAGTTTTAAACGTTACAGTGTCAAGAATGTTTTACTAAATATGATTGATAGGACTGGGGGGCTGTATAAAAATTTAAATTTCGTACCTCTTTCAAAATTTGATTTTTTGAAAAACATTGAATAGATCCGAAATTCCTTTCGTAATTTGGAGATTTTTTCCTAAATAAACTATATGCTTATCTCTAACGGTTTAGAAATTAGCTATTGGTCCACGATTGGAGTGGACACCCTGTATAACCAAAGTGATTATGGAAGGATGAAATGAAAACATTTACGGCATTTACAAAAACTCCATTTATAAACTCTTCACCTTCCAGAAGATCAATCTATGCGAGATGCTCCAAGAGATTTCATTTTGGCTTGCATGGAAATAGTTTTACGATCTTTCTCTGGGTAGGAAGTGATCAGGAGGAAAGTAAATGAGAAAGAAAGAACGTTTCATCTCTTAGCGAGGATCGCGGGAAGATTCCTGATGGCGATAATAGATTCCGGTATGCTGGCGAAATGCTTTCCCATGTGACATATAAATATAATCCCTGAGATGGAGACCTCGATGGAGATGAGATAAGCTGGCTGGATATTACTTGTCTAGGTGTGTTAGTATTTGACTGCTTGACTCTCACCAGAAAAACTGAGCGGAAATCAATATGAATGGTATATAATTTTTCTTAAGGGGTTACAGTACCGTAAAGTCGGGTTACTTGGACCCACAAGAAGGTTACTTGAGCCCACAGTAAAATGATAAAATCTGGGTTTGGTACTAGCATTAGAGACTGCAGAGTGCTTCTACCTAGAGGAGAAACGAGGAACTACGTGCAAGTCTTCAACTAATAAGTACCAAACCTAGATTTTATCATTTTACTGTAATGGGCTCAAGTAACCCCTTAGGGTCCAAGTAACCCGACTTTACGGTACCTCAAAAATGACCAAAAGACCAAAAAAAATTTTATTGCTTATTTCAAAAGTAAAAGTTATTTAAAACACTCAGAAAAAAACAGCATTGTTCTAGCTAAATTATTTAAAACGTTATGAGTGACTTTAGGGCATACATGCTATGTCTTCTAATGGAAAAGCCAAACTTTAAAGTGCTTTTTCTCGGTGATCAGTTTTTAGTGTTTCTATGTTACTAGAAATGCTAAAGAATTTTTTCTATTAAAGATATAACTTTAAAGCAATATTTTTTGCACTCAGGATAATATATTTAACAAAACTGTGCATTGAATAAGCGTTTTATAAATTACAAAAATTTTTAGAGTTCGTTAAACCTCGAAGAACAAAATTTTCTAAGATTTTTTTACATAAAAGGTCACAAAATATTTTCTAATCAAAATATAAGAAAATGAATGCACAGATTTGTTGAGGTTTTCCTTGTGATCATTTCGCAAAAAGAAATTTTGAAATTAGTGCAGAAACAAAAAAGCCTTAGGGTTTTAAAAAAACCGAAATTTTCTTACATTTTTCAAATTTTCAAAAAAAGTTTTCAAAATTTTTGATATTTGAAAATAAATTATTGATTTTTAAACAAGTGCAGAAACAAATATTTCAGAGAATGAACTTTTTCACTTAAATTAAAGAAATTTGTTAGAAAGGTACTGTAACCCCTTAAGCATGAAAAACTGAAATTGTCATTGAATTTTTTTTGTACGAATGATTATTTTCGATTAGGTCAGAGGTCTGTCTACCACCTATTTTGTCTAGAGTATTGAATGGGAGTTCGCACGTGATATTATTTTCTTAACCCATTTATGCCCAAGTTTTTTAAACATTTTTTTTTTTTTTCAATTTTTATCTGCTGAAAACTCTCACTTGGAATGGTTTACATATATTTTAGGCTTAATATAGTCCGCCGTTGCCATATTTATTAAGTTATTTAAAGTTCTGTTTATGGGATATTTTGCAGGTATGTGAGCAAAATACGACCTTACTTGACTTTACTTTTGCAAACTAACATTACAGAAGGCATCTGTGATCAATTTTAAGCAAATCATTTTAAAATAGTTTAATTTTATGAAAAATAAGTTCGCAAAAAAAACTTACTTTCTGTGGCTACCCATACTGGATCGTTGCTTGACTGATTTGTCCGAAAATAGCTGCCAATAAATAAACTCTGATGTCCGACTAGCGGCTCTAACTGGTTTTTTCAAGCAGAAGGACTATTTAACTTGTGAAAAACAGCTTTAGTAGAATGATATACCCATTACAGGATTTTGCATGCAGCAACTAACAAGCGTCTCGTTTTTAGGCTACTGGGCGCAAATGGGTTAAAGTGCAAAACATTTAGTAAAATTTTAAGTTTTAAAAGATCGAGTTTTTACAGTAGTGTTGCTTGCAAAAAAATACACAAATAAATATTGTGTTCAATGTTTTTGTTTGCTATTCATAGAAGTTATTTAAAAAATTAACAAGAACCTTACCTTATCATTATTAGCTTATTAAGATGTTTGTATTTTGATGAACGAGAGAGAAAGATGCTTAAAATAAATAAGTAAAATTTATTTATTACTTTTTTAATGACAGAGAGAATTCTTAAGAGGGATTTGCTAGAAAATTGGATTAAAAAAAATTTAATTTTTATTTGGGTAATCCAACGTTTAATGGCACAAATAATGCAATTAGGTGCAGAATCGGGTTTCGGGGTTACAAAGAACCCTTTTCAATGTAAAAAGTGTGAGCTTTAGCATAATCCGAAAAAAGAGCTTTTCAATATTGAATATATAGAAAAAATAACATTTTCTATATTATGTTAATATTGAACATGGGGCGTAAATACTAATTGAGCATTTAGAATCGCCAATTTTTCAGTAACAATAATGCTTTTAAAATGTGATAAAGTAGCTGAGCCAAAGGTGATCATGATTTTTATGGTGGACCACAGCGTTTATAAATTTCAAACTAAAAAATTTGGGTATCATTTTTTTACACATTTTTCATCCATCACCCGAAAAAAATCCAGATCAAGTAAGTCACCATAACAGCTTTAAATCGAAAACATCTTTGTGATTTTTTTCTCTTGTAATTTCCTCGTAATCAATTTTTCCTTTAATGTAACATTGTATTACCCTGCTTGAAGATAAAAGATTTAGTTTTGATATTTTACAAGTTAGTTCACCAAATTGGCCAACTTTGGAACCTTATTCTCCAAAATTGACGCATAAGCTACAATTTTGAAAATGTCTTTTTAATGATAGTTAAGTTTCATCTTATCAAAAATATCGCACTTTATGTGTTTATTACAGATACACGTAAAATTTAACGTTAAAAATTCAACCACATGCACCTAAGCAGAAAATTATAAAAAAATATCAAAGCTTAGCCATGACCAACTTTGTTTCACTTATTTAAATTGATAAAACAAATTAAAGTTAGTTTTCAGTTTTTTTTTCTAAGGCACTTTTCATTTTGTGTCGTTTAGTCGTTGATTACTTTCAGCATAAATTTTCGGACTAATATCCATCAGTTAGCAATTTATTTTTGTCTCTTTTTTAAAGAAACGAAATTGCCACAAAAGCAACACCCATATTTTGAGAAATACACTCAGCTGGATTCGAATGAAGACATAAATATACGTAAATAAATTTAAAGGAGAAATAATGTTCAGGAACGAAAGAGAAGAGAAACGTAAAAAATAATTCCCACTCTCTGAATGTAGCTATTATGTATCACAATTCAACTATATATACTTTTAAAGGGGTAAAATTGCATGAAATAAAAACGTAAGCGCGGATTAATTTTTCTCCTTCTTCATTCTACGTTTGACCTAGTTGCAGATCAATTAAAACTCCCTAATATGTTTATGTTACAAATAAAATTAATTACAGTTTTGAAAAGAAGTGATAAATGACAGAGAATTATTTTTTTACATATATATTTTTCCAGTACTTGTTTTGATGTTTCTGAAAATCATAAAACAAAGTACAAGCGATAATTGATTATTTTTTAAACACTTGTTATCGAAATCTACGCGAAAACGATTACTCATAATTTTTTGCACTTGATTTTAAGTGCGTTCCTAGATCTTTTAAAAGAAGGAGGTATACTTATCTATTAAGACATTTGAGGAATCACATCTATAGATGAACGTTACATGATTCTTAACTAAATGCTGTTTTTAAACGTCATATTTATGTAGGAACTTAATTATTGTTTGTGTTTTCTGAATGTTTGCTATATATATATATATATATATATAGTTCGAAATATCTTGTTATCATTGACTTATTTCATTTTTTGTCTTAACATATTTCGCTCAATTTTGAACAGTTCAAAAAAATGCTATTAGAGCCAACCGGGAAATTTAGAGTATACATAAATCTCGAAAGAAAAGAAGGAGTAGCTTTAACGAAACTTTATTGAAAGCAGCTCTTAAAGAACAAACAGCAAGAACATTTTTTTTTCTGCTTACTGCGTTTCGGTGGCATGTTTTAAGCAATTTAAAAAGTATAGCAATAATGCCTGATGGGAGATATTTAAACCTTTTCAGCTAAAACCGAACAAGATTTAAGATTATTTTTAGCACTATAAAATTGAGAAAAATATGAAACTTTAAAATGTGTTCTAAGTTTTCTGTTTCAAGAAAAAGGAAAAAGTAATAATAATAATGGAAATCATTTGAAAGTTTCTCGTATACTAAACAACGCCGAAAGTTTGGTGGATTGAATCAAAGTGATGCTTCCAAGTTCGAGAAAACAGCAATTAATTTCAGTTTTAATATTGACATTTATTAAAATGTAAAATAGTTTATTTTCACATTAACCCTTCACTGCACGATTTTTTATATTTTCATGAAAAAATCATTTGTTACCTTTTAAATAACCCTGAGTTCAGGAAAAATGAAGAAAAAAATTAATCTTAAAAATGTGCACCAAAAATGATGTTTTAATTGTTTGTTCTATATATGGTACAAAGCACATAGCATATGCTTTGTATACCGATAAGTGTAATAATCTACAATGTTTTTGTGTCATAAGTGGTATAAACAAACTTTCCACTAAGTGTATTTAAACATTTTTGGAACAAAGGAAATAATGACTAAGCACACTTCTAACGGAAATGCAGACCCTTTTTTTAAAAAAGCAAGAACTGTAATACCTAGACTAGTGCAGCTAACTAGTACATAAAAATCACACTAAACTGTTATAGCAATGTTCCAGAAGGGGCACAAAGCTCAATTTAACTGCATTTAAAAATCATAGGAATATATGAGGGTTTATTTGGTTTGTGCCAGATCTGGCACACCGTGCAGTGAAGGGTTAAACATTATGACTACATTTTTTTTTTTTTTGACAACGATTTAAAAGCAGAAGAAAAAAATAGAATAAAGTTTTGAAGTTATGATTTACTTTGTTTTACTTATTACAACTTATTTACTTTAAAATTTTTATAAATGAAATAAAACTTCGAAGGAGAAAATCGTTCTTTCATGCTACGTGATAATTTTAAACTTTTTTTTTTGAAAGTATGGTAGGGTGAGTTCTGGTAAGTGCGTACCCTTTTTTGCAAAGTTCATATTCTCAGGGATGCTGCTCTGTTGAAAAAGCTTGTACACTCACAAGTTTTCTTTCCAGATTCTTTACTAAGATTTTCAAGCATATAATATGTAAAATAAACCATAAGCATAGGTTTTGTGACCTGGTTTATGACACCTACTCTAAAGTACGCACTTTCCCTACCTAGCGGGGTAAGTGCGTCCACCTTAAATTATGTGAATATGAGCAGGAAAAAACTTCTGGCACATATTAAATATGTTAGGTAGTTGCCTTGGGATAATTCCTAATACTAGAGATCAGCACTTGCTTGCATGGATGAAACGCAATCAGTGATATTCTACGCGTCTTGCGAACAACTGTGATTTGAAGATTGAGAGAGTTGTGTCTGTGATTCTTCCTCTGTCCTTTTAATAAGACCAAGTGAGCAAATGTAAGTTGTTTTTATTTAGTAATAATCACTCAAAGACAACATAGTTTATTTTGGTTAAATACATTAATCTGTCTGTGTTTAAGCCAGGGTTCGCACTTACCCCTTCTTAAATGAAAGATGAGACATGTGCGTCCAATAGCTTTGTTGTAAGTGCGTACCCCTGTGATTTTCCTTAATTCTATTTGTATGGTAGATCGTTAGGTGACCTGTGTGAACAATTCGTTTTTTTTTTCTTTTTTTTTTTGTTGAATAAATACGGTTTTAAAATATTTTTCTTATTAGAATCAGCAGCAGTAAGAAAAAACACAAAATAAAGAGCAAAAAAGAGAATAATTGATCATGATGTGATACTTGTACTTTTTTTTTCTTGTACATTCAAATAGTCTTTCACAAGGTGTTCTTTAATTTTCTTAAATATAATTTATTCATTACTCCACCTTCGTTTTTTGAATCTGTTGGTTCCTTATTTAGTGTTTCACTTAATTTCATTGCTTCATTTGTCATTCTGGTTTAAATTAAGTACAGCTCATGATCGCTATTTTCAACGAAAAATTTACTAACTGATATCTAAAAGCCAATATATTTCAGAGGTAATGAATAAAATTGAAATCTTATGCCGCATTCAATGTTAATATAAATACTTGATGGAAATGACGTCGGATTTATAATCGGTTTATAAAAGAGTTATAAGCAAAATTAAAGATGAATTACGAGAGTCGTATTTTCCACGTAATGGTACACACTTGCCTCATCATAATGGTACGCACTTGCTCCGCATAATAGTACGCATATGCCTCATGATAGTGGTACGCACTTGCCCCATCATAATGGTGCGCACTTACCCCCACCTTACTTTAAAGAAAGGGAAAGTGCGTACCGTCATATAAACAAATTTTAGTTAAAGTATTTGATCAAAATACCCCATGTATGTTATTAGTAGCTATTACTCAAAAGAAACAACTTGCATTTCTTGACTTTAATTGCTTGGTATGACTACAAGAGAAACTGAAACAAAACCTTCTCAATCTTTACTTAAGAGTTTTTTTGAAGACATTTAAGTTATGCCTGATTGTGTTTCGTCTATTGAATCCAGGCCTGAATTCTACCTATTGAAATTATCATTAGACAGTTATCTAACATAGTCGATGCGTTGCAGAAGCCATTTCAAGACAGTGTTCATATAATTCCCAGTGGACGCACTTACCCCGTGGACGCACTTACCAGAACTCACCCTATAGAAATTGTTCTTACTTAGTATTTTTCTTTCAATACCTATAAAGCTGAAATTTTATTTTGGAACATTTCTTACTCTTTTGTCCTTTTTTTATTCATTTGTCTCAATTGCCCTATTCTTGTTCACTTACATGGTGAAAAATTCTTTCATTACGTCAATATTTCTATTAAAACAAATTAATAGAAATACGATGTCTAACAGTTTGAGAGAATGAAGTTGATGTCTCTTTTACTGCAAATTATTCGATAATTTTTGACAAAAACCTTTTTTTTCCAAAAAAAACATTTAAACTTGCTGAAGGATGTGTTTATTTATTGATATTAGAGCTTAACACGATAGTGTAGGAGAGACAGAGAAAAGAAGATGACTGGTGTCAGGATATAAATTTCAACATGTGCGAAAATATGTTAATCTAGTTCTAGACAAACTTCAAATACAGTATAGCTTTATGAATTTTGGCCATCCTTTTTTAGCGCTTTTCTCCCTTTTTGTTAAATTGAATTTAGGTTTACCTTACTTTATTTAAAAGTTTCCAAGAATTGGTAGTGCTCTTTTGACAGGAAAATTAAATTAGAGTAAAAAGCAATGGTAAGGCATAGATTATGATGGGGGGTGAGGGCAAAGTATCATATCGCACCACTTAGATAGTACGACGAAAATTGCACGAGTGCTTATACTAATAAATCGATTTCTTAAAAATAAATTTTAATGTCCTACCTTTGTCGTATAAGTTAGTATTTTTTAGTTGTTGTATAAGTTAATTAAGCAAGCTTGTAGATAACAAGCATATGGTATTTTTTTAAATTAGGGAAAAACAATCATGTTTCACACAACCCTCGAGATATTTCTTCAGGTATTTCAGAGTAAAGCTCAAGATACAGCTGTACACATCTCTCCTCGTAAAATATAATTTTTATTCCAAAGCTTCTTTTTTATCATAAATAAAGTAAACGTCAGTGTTTTTAATCCGAGAGAAAATAGCTGTTTCTTTTTACATACTGCATTAAAACATGTATTACGTAATCTGATAAGAGAGAACATACGGAAAAAAAGTTCATGCAAAAAAAATAAAGTTATTTACTTTTAAAAAAGCAAAAAATCTTTATTGAATCAAACTGAAAAGAATATTTTATGAATATTAGAATCCCAAGATTTCCCACCAAAAAAAATGCAAGTTTTCCCAGCGTCTCAAGTAGAAAACAAAAACACAAATGTTCTCCCCAATCTTTACCATCAAAATGATGGGATTTTTCGGCCACAACCAATAAAAAAAGTGTTATCACTTCCAGCAGAAAGTTTTCTTTTCCTTTTTTTCCTACTGAAAAAAGAGGAGAAAAACGCGGCGTAAGATTTAAAAAAAGATAACCTTTTTCAGTTGGGTTTATTTTTCTCGAAACTTTTCGATTTCTATTTTCGTAAGTCTTACCAAATTTAGAACAAGTGGATACAATCGATAAGCGGTTCACTTAGCTCAATAGCATCAGTAAACAACAGTATCTTTGATTTAAAATTTTGTATGTTATTGTAAGCAACGTTTCTTGAGTAAAAATTATGCCACCAAGAAGCTGCGGAAGCTAGTTCTGTACCTCAGAACCAGACTAACGTAAGTCCATTTTCGTCACTTTTCAGCAGAAGGCCAAAACAATTGTCGGATGCATGCAAAGGATGGGACTCACGCTCTGTTAACATGGCTAAATAATTGTGAAGGAATTTCTTTTCTAGGATAATGTTCTTGTGGGTCGATGGGGAATAAGATTTAACATACAGTGCTGCAAAAAAGTGAAAATCGCCATTTTTGGACTTACGTCGTTCTGGTTCTGGGGTACAGAGTTAAGGAAAATAGTTCTGGAACATAAGGATACTGCAGAAGTAATCTAATAAACTCGATGCATCGCCATGAATTTAAAATTAGAGAAAGTGTTTGTTCGATAAGATGAAGATGATTTTTTAATGTAAAAAATATCACAAAATAATAAATAATAATAATAATAACTTAAAAAAGACCTAGTTTTTTAATCACCAACTCGGTAAGTCTTAGTTAAATGCTTGGCGATTATTCAGTACCATGATCTTGCTTCACAACAAGTAAATGTTAACCATTTAATCATTTTTTAGCCTACTTTCCCGTTAAAAATAAAAGAAAGACGAAAAAAGTATTAAAAGTAGCTTAATGCATCGAAAAAATATCGCCAAGTTAAAAAAATATCGCCAAGTTAGAAAAATAAAAAGGTAAAATGAATATCGAAAAATTTAAAATTTTAAAGTAGGGTATTGAGATGGGGAATTTGTGTGTGTGTCGGTCGGTCGGTCGGTCGGTCTGTCGGTCGGTCGGTCGGTCTGTCTGTCCCCCCCTAATAACTTTTGAATGAACATTCCGATTTGAACAAACTTTTTTTTGTTGGAAAGATCTCGACGAGTACAGCTCATTCCCATATCTGATTTTTCGATTTGAACAATTTTTGGTTCAACTTTGAACCGTTCAAACAACCTATCCCGCGATGCTAGCTTTTGAGTGAACAGTCCGATTTGAACAAACTTTTTTTTGTTCGAAAGATCTCATCAAGGATACTTCATTCCCGTATTTACATTTCCGATTTGAACAATTTTTCGTTCAGCATTGAACCGCTCAAGCAAGCTGTCACCCCTAATAGCTTTAGAGTGAACAGTCCGATTTAAATAAACTTTTTTTTTTGTTCGAAGGATCTCAGCAAGGATACTTCATTACCGTATTTAAATTTTCAATTTGAACATTTTTTCGTTCAACCTTGAACCGTTCAAGCAACCTTTCCCCACCTAATAACTTCTGAGTGAACCATCCGAATGGAATAAACTTTTTTTTTGTTTGAAAGATCTTGGAGAGGCTCATTCCCATATTTCGCTTTTTGATTTGAACCATTTTTCGTTCAATATTGAACCGTTCAGAAAAAAAATTTAACATTAGCGCCTACGGGGATTTTAAGTTGAATGTTGATCCTGAACTTAAAGTCGGATTTCCTTCAAACTAACTTTGTAAGAAAATGGTTTTGATAAATAATGTTTATAAAGTACTTTTCTGAATAATTTTCTGTGAGGACTCTGATTCCGACTCCGACTCCGCAAACATGGCGGAAATGCAGGCTCAGAAAAAAAATGACTGACTGTGCAGACGATTTTTTGTTTATTTATTCATTTGTTTTATTTTATTTATTATTATTATTACTGTTATTTTTGGCAGACGATTTTTTGTAACAAAAATGTTTTATTTACGAGGGCATTTTATTCTTTATTTATATTTAACAACTGGCAACGGATTAAAAGTGAAATTCGAGACATTTTATCAACGGACGAGTTTTTTTTCTTCTTTTTTTCTTTCTTTGATAAAATGTGTTTTGATGTACTTTGTACTTTTAATTTTTTTTTTTAAACAATTGAGGAATTTTTCTACGGAAGAACTGTAACAGTTACATTTTTTAAAATGTACGACAAAACTTTATTTATTCATTTATTTACTTTTTATGTGTCTATTTCATCTGATGAGAGGGGTATATTTTGCTGTTAGAAATCAGTTTTAAGTTCTAAAAAGGTATGTTTGACATAATTTTCAGTCTCAGATAATCAAGAGAATAATGATCAGATGCTAGAATGCCGATGTCGATGTACGGGAAAGTAGGCTTGTTTAGTTCTTGACAGAACTTCTTGTTATATTTTGATATTGTTTTACTTCCTAATTTCTTTTCAAAAACATCCCAGCAGGAGACGGAAGAACGGAAGGGGGGGCAGGAGCAAATAAAGTTTTGACTAACAGTTAAATTTTCTAAAAGGTTCAAGGGATTTTAAATACCTTATCATTTGTTGAGTCAAAAATTTTTGTTTTCTTTAGAACATTTTTTTTAAATAATTCATACAAGTTCCCTTCTGGAGAAGAGGAAAAAAAAATGTTCCAAAGTAAGAAATGTTTTCTATGCTTAACTCAAATACTGATCTTTCCTTGGGCTCCCTTGCTACTATTAAAGAATTTTTCTGACGTTAAGGTAGGAAACAAAGACCATTAAGAGGGTTTTAAAACAACCTCATATTCTATATAACAGTTTCCTTTTTCTGTGAAACAGCTGATCGCTTTTGGAACCATCGTAAACAGTTTCATTCGATTTAATTGATATTATTCAACATCCTTATACAAGTTATTCTTTTACTGATACTTACATTTATTTACGATAATCGCCAACACACAAAAAGCATTCTGACTTAAATTCCAGTTATACTACTCATTTTAGAAACTGGATTTTTTTTGAATTTATTGGAACTTTTGTGTCAGATAGCCGGTTTCAACAGAGGACTTTTAAATATATAAATATTTCTTTAGATACAATTTAAGAATGTCTTTTTACTCGCGAAAGGAAGCTTTTTTTTTTTTTTCAATTCTTTTTTTACAGTTGAAACACTTAAAAACTGCATAAATTTATTTTAAAGTTAAAAGAAAAGTTTCAGCCATTACTTTATGGCCGCAATATGGAAAAAGTTCAGAATAACTCTAAAGCACATGCGCATAGTTTTATTGGTATCTATACAATGTCTGGTTCTTTCCTATTCTTTTTATTCTCGTTATTTCAATCAGCACTATTCTTACCAGGAAACCCTTATTTTGAGTAATAATAAAAATAAAATTGTGAGTAACTGAAAGAGCATAGTAAATTATGTTTCTGGATGTAGAAACTATTCGCCTTTGTGCTTCCTTTATCGAAACTTTGAGAAGTCTCCAAATTTAGTGAGTTTCAGTGAGTAATGAAGTGAATCTTTCACATACTTTGCAGATGGAGGTCTTGCCACATGCAGTGAAATCCGGTTGTACTTTCAGTTTCTTGCACACCCGTTAACTTTGGCACTTTTCTTTAACATTTGGCAGACTTCAAGACCTTTTATTTCGATAAGGCAGAAAGGCAAATAATTTTTTCTTCAAAACATGTCTCAATATGCAATGAGTTACCGCCCATAAGCCAGGGCTGAGGCAGAACTGAAGCAAATACACTTACAGCTCGATCATATTATTCTGAGACTGCAGTTTTGTCCTTATTATGGACTCCTCAGTCAGGAATAGCCAATTATCGAGCTGGAGACAAAGATCCTCTTATTGTAGCTAAGATTTCCAATAAACTGGTAGATAAAAGGATTATGGGCGGTAACTCATTGCATATTGCTCAGCTTTAGCCTTGAAATTTCGAGTTGAGCAGCACCATGGTTTGCGGATGCTGGCTGGTAAGGTAAATTCCTTTTATCTACCAGTTTGTTGGCAATCTTAGCTACAATAAGAGGATCTTTGCCTCCAGCTCGATCATTGGCTATTCCTGACTGAGGAGTCCATATAAGGACAAAACTGCAGTCTCAGGATACTATGATCGAGCTGTGAGTGTATTTGATTCATGTCTCAATATGCTTATTCGATTGCTATCTATTTTAACTTTTTTCATTATTGTACTTCTCTTGCGGTTCTTTAGTTAGGAGAAGAACGGTAATGATAATTACCAAAGATCAACACATTAAAACATATTATCAAGAGTAGTTCGATAATGTTAGTACGTTTTGATTCATAGAGCAATTTTGTCATCAACAGTCTTATATCTTCAATTTTTCGTTAGGCACAAAGTTTTTTTTTAAATGTACTTATTTATTGTTTTTTACTTTAACATTAGCTTACATAATTAAATCCCTACAGTTTTAATATTATAAAATAAACACGATAGACAGCTTCTTTGTTACATTCAATTAGTGTTAATTACAAACTCCGAATTCTCTGAATTTATTTCAATAACTTAAACGTTGTCTTTAAAGACAGCAATCTATTTCTGAATTTAATATCAACTTGTTTATTGAGTATATCTGACAAGTCTATCTCAAAACAATTTTCTCTCTCTCTCTCTTTGATACTTGAGAACTTTCTGGAATGCAATTTTGAAAATCATGCTGTGATAAATAAAAATAGATTAGTTCTTTTCTCATAACGTCAAATTATATTTTTCGAAACATTCAAGCTAAATGCTGTGCTACCTGTTAGTTCTAATTCTCTGCCAGTGAACTGAAAAATATTAAAGTATTTTTCCCTATACTGACAATTTTTACCGAACTGCATTTAAAGTTTTCAAGAATAAAATAAAAATTCCTGAAGCAAAAGGAAGGAGGAATGAAGGGCGTGAGGTGGTGTTTCAAAAGACTGGCTCATTTTCTAAAAGGGATCTTTTTGTAGAATACATACCTTTCAGTGGAAAATGAAAATTTAGAATTCGTCTTAAATTGAATTTTCAGCTACTGAGTCATTTGGAAAATGAAAAGAGTAAAAGAGTGGTGAACAACATCTAAAATATTTTTTTTAAAGAAGTACGTTTAGGAGCCAAATGACTCCATTTGAACTTTCAAAAATATTTGTTCAGAAATACTGTTCACTTTCTCTTGTAATGGGCAGAATAAAACGGGAAACGGAAATTGAAACCCATTTATGACAGTACTTTCCACTTTTTTTTTTCTTCTTCTTTTTTTCGGAGTTATTTCTTGTAATATTTCACGTAATAGAATAAATGTGCGAGGAGGAATGGGGGGGGGGGGGGCTATCACTGGTGGTGTAGATGTCCGAAATACCAAGTTACGCAATCTTACGAAAAATATTAAAAAATGATGTAATATAACAATTTGTTTTTTTTCCACTTGCAGAGCTTTTTTCTTTACTTTGAAACTTGTGTTGAAGAAGCAATTTGTATTTTTTTTTATCTGGAGAGTAAATCAAATCTGCACATCAACTGATTAAGAAATTTTTCCGTTACTTGTATTTTAACTTTTGGTTCGTGAAGCTAACATCATTTGCTGAAATCGTTCGAAAGGAAAGCCTTTTAATATCAATGTGATCTACTTACAACTGTTTCGTTCTAAAGTACAGTAATGTGTTAAGTATAATAGTTCTGCAGCAGTGAAAATGTTTTTTTTTTTTTCAGTTGTTGCAAATAATATCACTTCAAAACGATATTTTTCGCAATACGAGGTATTTTATGGGGACGTAATATTACTAGAATTATCTAATATTGTTCCATAATAAAAGAAAGATTGAGAATCGAAATTAAAAGACATATTCGTTACTTTTTAAGTCTCGAAAAAAGTTCTTTACTTTTAGAAATTTCCAGTGGGAGCTGTTGCTAAAATAACTTTGCTAAATCGCACAAGTGCTTGCAATTCAGGAAAAATAATTTTGACGGTAGCAACCTGTGACGGTATTTGAGAAAGAACCTACTATGTCAAGTTTATTCATTTGCATTTTATGTTAAAAGTAAAATTTAACTCCTGGTGGTATTCATTACAGTTCATATGATAATTAGACAATTGTTTCCGTTTCTGCATTCTCTAATTAGAGAGAGGAGGTTCGCAAAGACCATTATGCTAATTTTTCTGGACAGGAGCTTGTTTATTTCAAATGGATTACAAAGGTACTTCACACATTATTTTTGGAAAAAAATTCTTAGAAAATAAGTACCGTAAAATGGGGTGTATAGGAACAGCGGCGTCAATAGGAACAAAACTTCCCGACCGTACTAAGAAATTCTTCAGAAATATACTATTGAGTATTTTTCGCCATTAAATTTTTTTTAGAAAGGCAAGATCATAGGAAGTAGGAAAAAATTACTTTTGTCAATCTGGAAACGCTACTGGCTTCTAAGGAAGGCTCTACGTGGAATGCTAGAAAACATCACATTTTCATAGACTGCAAAACTTCATACAAGTCTACATGCAAGAACAAACCTTCTTATATTCTAAACCTAAGAGTGGTATGTTTCAATTATACATGTATCTGAACAACAGAATACCACATTAAAATTCACATTTTTTATAAATTGTGTCTTAAGAATGAAGAATTCTGAAAAATGCCATAGGAAAAAAAAATGCGGGGTGAATCGGAACACTTTGTTCTGTTGTTCCAATTCAAACTTATTTGAAGGAAACTGAACAATCAAGATATTAACCCCAATTCTTCTATTCAAGACAAGGACAAGGATTTATTACTGTTTATCCCTTCTCGTGAGCAACTAGATCTTAGAATGACAAAAAGTTGCAGATTTCAAAATATTTTTTCTCCAGGAGACTTCTTTTTACTTAATATACGCGGGGGAAAGTCATATAGACTTTATATAGCAAAAGGCCAGTACACAGACAGTCATGAATAAGCGTTAAAATCTTTCAGGACAATCCCCGAAACCCAGAGATTTCAAGAAACTAAAGAACAGGCAGAGTTCATCCCAGAAGATGCTATGAAAAAACTTAAGCCAAGTCACAATTGCAAGTTTTAAGGACAAGTACATATTTGTGGACGACATGAGTGACTTTCATTCATGTTAAATCTTTGTATTTCAATTCAAAAGCATTTCTTAAAATTACTTTTCATTTTTCATAAGTTCAAAATTATTTTGATTTTTGACAAATTATAAACGTTTACTGGTATTGAAATTATACTTTCATTTGACAGTAATTATCTGTTCTTATTCTACCCCATCAACATTACTCATGTTTGTGAGACCTATTACAGGTTAAATGGAAAAAAATAAAATTTTTAACATGTGTTCCGATTGACCCCTATCAGCGGGGTGATTCGAAACACCCATAATTTCCTATATATTTTAATAATAATTGCTCAAAATGTTTTGTCTTTGCTTAGAATATCAAAAGTAAAGCAAGACCGAAGTTTTTAC
Organism: Uloborus plumipes; assembly: GCA_038373865.1. Lineage (NCBI taxonomy): Eukaryota > Metazoa > Arthropoda > Arachnida > Araneae > Uloboridae > Uloborus > Uloborus plumipes. The sequence goes on along the minus strand of JAXGGA010001622.1, from coordinate 122,237 downwards.
CCAGAAAATCAAATTAAAAAAAAATCTTTTAACTGCTTTTTTTGCAGTCAAAGCTGAAAAGTGTTCCGATTCACCCCATTTTACGGTACAGTGAAATGAAAGAAAATTGTGGTTAGGCGAGAAAAACTTTTATTTTGTTGCATAAACAAAATAACTATTAACTTTGCCAAGAGAATCCAGCTTTCTATAATATACTATTTGGAAAACTTACAATCTTGTGGCATAGGAAATACTTGAATTTCATCAAAATAGGTAAAAAGAGTTTGCAACTCTTTAAGTTTAAAACTGTTCAGAAATTATGTGTATTTTTTCCATTCTTGTTGAGGCAGTTGCTTTTTGGTTATTATTATTATTGTTATTATTACTGTTACGATCATTATTGCTATATCAAACATTGGGTTATGTGAATACATCTATTCAAAGTGACAGTACTTTTTTGCACCTTTTTCATTTCTAGCACCAATATATTAAGGTGGGAGGGCCAAAAACGACAATGTAGACTAAAACCGCTGACCCCCATTTTCTTATGTAGGATAGCAAACATTTGCTAGATCATGGCTTTATCGTCATCAGAAAATCTAACCGATGATAAAGCGTTATTAACCAGAACTTTGTTATCGGCAGGCAAAAGTGAAACAACAATTATTTCAAACTATTATAGGATTATATTTTATAGAAAGTTTCGTTTCTTTGTGGTTCATTGTAATTTACCAGCATAAACAAAAACTGTTGATAGTTATAGAAAGCCTAGTTTATATAGTGGACGAATTCAAAAAGAAAAATGCCGCTATGTGTCGTGATTTTTTTTTCATCTCAAAAATATTGCCCACCGGCAATGAGAAATTAATCTGTAAATGTGTCTTTTTTACACAAAGCGTATGTTTGATAGGAAGAAAACCTAGTTGTTAACAGGAATAATTCTTGAAACGGAGAGGTTACCCGAAAAACGTATTCGCATTTCATTTTATAACAACAGTAAAACTTCTTTGTAATTTATCGTGTTTATTATTTGTTTCATCACTCACGAGATTCTTTGTTTTTTCTCTGTTTTACAAATACCGAAAAAAAATGTTTATTTCATCTGTCTAGCTCAATATCTGTTTGTATCTCTTTCTCTCATTCGCTTTTAGACAATCTTGAACTGCATAGTTTTTTTGAATTCTATGTATTTAAATTCTACTAATACAAAATAAAACTATATTTCTTTTCTTATTTATATGAAAACATCAGGATCATCCATAATTTGCTGCGTTTAATATCAACGTCCAAATTATAAGCTATACTTAACTTCTTTTAATTGAAGGGAAACAAGACTATTTCATTCTCCTAATTCAGTTTTTTTTTTCCTGTACACCCGAGTGGTAACCCTTTGGTCACTAAATAATTATCAGCCAAGCGAAAGGAGTGCTCCTGACAGAATGCATTAGGTTAGCGATTAAAGGTTGAGTGAACAAGCTTCCTTTCAGGTGTTCGATTTTGCTTACCTGGATGAGAACTTAAAATTCCTCAGAGTGGATTTGACAGCTCATGGGCATGAGTGGGTAATTTAATTGACTTTTGGGTGAGTTTAAGCTTAAAACTCGTGCTACAAGTCGATTTTTTTGTGTTGGAGGTGCCCTCATTTTTAACATATGCTCTTAAAGAATGTTTAATGAAACATTTCTATCTGCTGTGAGTTTTAAAACATAATAACAAGCCGCGATTGACATAAATTTTTTTTAACGGGTATAGTTCAAGTAATAAATTGCAAAAATTAAAAATAAATGGGTGATGAGCTGTTTCACCATCAGAAAGAAGAAGGCGAGGGATTTTAGAAATGTAATTTGCAGGTCACAAAAGGTATCGGCTTATAGAAAATTAATAAAGAACACAATTTTAATACGATAAATTAAATACTGTTATAATAAATCTTGTTTAATGAAAGCATGAAAACAATATTAAATTGCTTTTAAAATAAACTGTTAACAGGTTTTAACATTTGTAATTTATTTGTACAACCGCTGCCTTTGATCTTACATAATTGAGTGCAATGACATCTACCGAGTCACAAAAGAATTTCTGACCGTGCATTACTACATGATTCCAATGTTGTATCTTCCATTTTTCAAACTGGGGCAAAATCTGAAAACTTTTGTCTTTAACCATCTTCCTTTAAGTTTTTATAATAAGTATCAACGACAAAAACCTTGAATAAGGGTGAATTTGCCGCCCATCAGAAGTTTCGGCCCGGGGATAAAGGCCCCGGCTTACTCTCACGTTTCCGAGTCATCGGGGCTCACCCTACTCTTTCTTCAAAATTCTGAAATGGTTAACAACAAACCCTGTACAATAAAACCGTGAAGAGATGGCACTTATCAATCAAATGAGAAAACGAGTTCATTGCTTAAAATAGGCAGAGAAGGAAGAAAATGACGTGTGCCATGTTTGTGTTCAGCGACATTTTGGCGATGTGATTCTTTATAAAATATGAAATAATTCTTTGACCTTACGAGGCCGAAAGAGAGGGCAACATTTATCAATAGCAAACCATTCTAAATTTATCGTCTGCAACATTTCTTTTACTAGATTGTAATTTGTTAATTTATAAATTACAGTTAATATCTTGAGTGGGATAATTTAATTTTTAATTTATCGTTTGCTGGTTGAAGTTTGTTTATGTTTATTGTATCATGGTTATTATGAAGAATAACGTAATTTCGGTGACTCTACTAGACAGCAACTTAACTTGACACTGAACGTCACTACGGGGGAGCCAATAAGAGCTCACAAGCAGTCAGCGATCTCCTCTAATTCGCCAAGTAGGCTGTGACGTTTTATTTAGCTCTTGTTTCATAGGCTAACATCACGCTGACGTCACGGTGTTTTTGTCAAGAAACGTTGCAGTGTAGTATAACACTTAAGTTTTCGAATCAATTGAACTTTTTTTTTAAAAAAGTGCTCCAAACATATTTTTGCTATACGATTATTTAATATTGGAATGTAATTTACAGCAGTAACTGCTTTTGGTTGGCGGAAAAGTAAAAATGACAAGCTTTACGTTCTTTATTGAAACCCTACTCTCGCCAATTTTTAATTAAAATGAACTATCGGAAGCATTACAGTCTTTGACCAATGGTTGTTCGAAGATTTAAAACCAAGGCCCACCTCTTTTTACTTCCTTTTACGTAGTAAAGGAAGTATTGTGATTGCGAAAAAAAAAATCACTCAAATTTGAGTATAATTTGGATTTTGCTCACCCCCGAATGAATGTTCAGTAGTTTTTTCGACCTGTCAGCACGTGCATGGGTACCTACCAACATATAAGCAGTCGAAAAATCCTTTTCAACCACCCCCGAGTTAATTACGACGAGTTTTCTCGTGACGTCTGTATATACGTATGTGCGGATGTATGTACGTATGTGGGTCGCATAACTCAAAAACTATATGCCGTAGAAGCTTCTAGCTTGGTATGTAGGCTCTGAGGATGGTCTAGTTGTGCACCTCCCCTTGTGGTTGCATTTGAATGCTCCCAAGGGGGTGTTTTACCCCTTTTTTGGGGTAAATCAGTGTTAATTTCAATGCAGACTCAAGTGATATGAATTGGCGGGACCACTTGGCGATATGCCGCCAAGCTTTTGGACGCCAAGTGTTTGACGCCAACTTGGCGACATATTGCCAAGTTGGTGATAAATTTGGCGAAAAAATTATTTTTTGAATTCGGGTTCAACTTGGCGCTATTGGCGATATTTTGCGAAAAATTCACTGAATGATATTAAAATCAGCAATATTTAAAAAATTAACCATTGTAAAATATTTTTTGCATTGTTTCGTGGCAGATTAGGGGAGTAAATATTTGAATTGTTACCTTACTCACTCCAAGCACTTTTTTTAACACTTTAGGCAACTACTAAGAAATTTACACGTAAAAGGAAGTAGTGTGGGGTCCATACCAGATTTTTTTAGAATATAACCTGTTCAATATGACTTCAAAAAATTAAAGTACTTTATCTCTTTGGCTATTTTCTTAAATTGGGTGAAGTATTCAAGCTATGCTAGTAGCAATAACACATTTGCGAATCCGTTCTTTAGTTTTTCTCTACTTATCACCCCTTCATAAAAATTAACAATTCTAAAAAAAAGGAGGCGTCTAGTGCCATCTCTTCAAAGCTAGTCTTTACAACCCCTGCGGTTGTATCTCTTAATACGTGCGCAACGAGAAATTAATCTGTAAATCTTTCTTTCTTACACAAAGTGTATGTTTGATAGGAAAAAACCTAGCGATTAACAGCAATCCTTTTCGAAACGGAGAGAAAGTTACGCGAAAAAAGCTATTCGCATTTCATTTCATAACAACAGTAAAACTTTTCTGTATTTATCGTCTTTATTACTTGTTTCATACCTCACGAAATTTTTTGTTTTTTCTCGTTTTTACGTCTATTGAAACAGATTTTTTATTTTATTTGCCTAAATTAATTTGTGTCCACCTCTCTGGACAAAAATTAAGCTATGCTTGTGTAGAGTTTTGGAACACACACTTATTGTCATGGGGGACCTCATAAAGACCTTTTTAATTTTTGCAATCACATATAATGTATAAATCCTGCATTTGTACGATATATCTGTACCTCAGAACCAGAACGAGGTAAATCTAAAAATGGTTATTTTCACTTTATTGCTTCATTGTATGTAGAATCTTTCTCCACATCGATCCATGACAATGATATCCTATAAAATAAATTTCGTCACAATTATTCAGCAGCATTAAAAGAGAACGAGTCCCCTCCTTTACATGCATCCGGGCAATCGTTTTCGCCCTCTACTGAAAAGTTACGAAAATGGACTTACATTAGTCTGGTTCTGAGATACAGATATTTGCCCTTGAGAAAAGTAACTGTTAAAGTTTTCTCGATCGAAAAAACTTAATTAGAAGATGCACAAATTGATGCTACTGCTTCATACTTTTATAGCAGAAACTAATAATCTATTGGTATTTTCAACCTTAATTAACGAATTTCCCCTGCGGATCATATAAGTTTTAATTAACAAGAATTGATGGCTTAACTGGAGAATTAACTCATCAAATGTATACGGTGAAATCTTTTCACGTCTAAAAAATTAATTTCAACTTGTTTCGCAATTTTTCTGGAAACTTTTTGAATTAATTCTAATCTGGATCCTTAATCTTTAGTAAAATGTAAAAGAGTTCGATGAAAAAATTAATTATTATAAAATTAAGTAGTTAATTTAAAAGCTCGATTGTTTATTAAGTAATAGGAAATTAATGTGTCTCTTTGTTATTCTTTTTTCAGCTTTAATTGCTTTTTCGAAGCAAAAGTTAGTGTAGGGAAAACCTTTAGCTATTCTAAAAGAGATCCAAAAGCTTTTAAATTTTACGTAATACAGCCGTTCCCATCTTTATGATTTAAAACCTTTTAAAAGGGTCTCAAGTTTTCCTTATAAAATTAGATAATGAACTCAGAACTTTTGTTAGAAATATTACTTTCTCATAAAAATGATATTATTAAATGGAGAAAATAATTTTTTGGTCAACTAAGTAACAATTAACAAAAAGTTACGAGGAAAAAGTAGAATTGAAGTATAGCTAAAATATAATATTTTTCAATCTTTTCAGGCGTTTCTTGTCATTCCGGATATTTAGCTCCTAACTTTGATAAATTGATTTTTTGTGATTTATTTATTTATTTATTTATTTTATTTTTTGAATTTTTAAACCGCACTATCAATTTTTGTATGATCTATCAATTTTTCTATGATCTATCACATCTGACAACTTCAGTATGTTACTTCAAGTAACACTTAATAGCATTAGAGTGTGCGAGTAGTACATTGCATCTATAGTGTTCCACACACCTAAGGTAAGAAAGGCAGTGCATAAATCAGTTTTTGTATGCTGTTAAATCTTACGCCAAATTGTACTAAACTATGAGCGTGCATTGTAAAATAATTTTTGCATTCGGTACTTTAAAGAATGTATTTGATTTCCATTATTATTATTATTACTTTATTTTTATTTATTTATTTATTTATTTGTTTTACAAATACCAACTCATTTGCAACTTATGATTTAAAGTAACTACTAACACTTTTTTTTTGGGGGGGGGGGAGGAATGAGAATGAAAACACACACACTCGCTATTTTCCCATTAAAATTTACTTTTAGGTAACGTTTCATGCCTCTCCCCATACCTGCGTTATTATATTTGCAAATATTTGGTTAATTTAAATATAAGCAGTCTTAGAAGAACTGCAATAAAATCTCCGTTATTGTAATCTTTACTACGTTTGTCACTATATTAAATATTACAAAAGAGCAAATCCAATGTTTTTCCGAAAGGGAAACTGAAATATAATTTATATACCATCACAAAAAATTGAAAATTCGACAATCCATTTTATGTTCGACTTTGTACATTAAGTTTATAATTAAAAATAAATAAATAAATACATCAAGTATTTTTTCACATAACACTTCTGTGATAGACAGCTTATTTTTACCTTAAACTCTATTCTATTTTGGTTAATTAAAAACGCAGTAAGTGAATATTTTATTAAATAAATAAATAACGCAAAAATTCGCAAGTTTGATTATTATATACTTTCAACGAAAAAAAAAGTAAAAATTAAATTTTTCTTTAATGCAAGTTTAATATATGATTGATTAATCATTATCTATATGATAAAAATCATCACCATTAAATTTTCATGATTTTATTATTACAATTAATATTTTCTTGCTTAAAACTGATATTTCTAAAGCGATAAAGGCATTTTTTTCGCATCAAAACTGCTTGCTTTGAAATCGATAAAAAGCCATTTAAAGTACGTGAAAAATGAAGGATGAGGTGGAAGAAAAACGTAATAAAAATTTTTGATTGATGACACGAATAAAAACAGGGATTGTTGTGTAAGTTAAACAGCTTAACTCACTTCAAACGTGACAACAAAAGTTTGGCCTCATTATCGGCTTTTAGTATAAACAATATTGATTTTGCTTGATCGATATTACCTATATAGACAAAAACAAGGCAATTTTTTTTCTCCTCGAAAACAAAAATTATAATTTGATCTTTTGCTTTTGGGCGTTTAATTTAAAATGTCTTGAAGCACATGACAGAGGAAAACTAATTGAAGTTGGTGAGTTCATAACTAATTACTTAAATAGTAATCCTTCTTCTTTCCCTCATTCCAACATTAGCTTTTTATCATTTGACCGATATTCTCTTAACTATTAACCCATTTATGCCCAGTAGCATAAAAACGGGACGTTTGTTAGTTACTGCATACAAAAACCTGTAATGGGTATATCATTTTACTAAAGCTGTTTTTCACAAGTTCCTTCTTCTTGAGAAAACCAGTTAGAGCCACTATTTGGACATCAGAGATTATTTATTGAATGTTATTTTCAGACAAATCAGTCAAGCAACGATCCAGCATGGGTAGCCACAGAAAGTAAGTTTTTTTTGCGAACTTATTTTTTATAAAATTAAACTATTTTAAAATGATTTGCTTAAAATTGATCACAGATGCCTTCTGTAATGTTACTTTGCAAAAGTAAAGTCAAGTATGGTCGTATTTTGCTCACATATCTGCAAAATATGCCATAAACAGGACGTTAAATAACTTAATAAATATGGCAACGGCGAACTATTTTAAGATTAAAATATATGTAAACCATTCCAAGTAAGAGTTTTAAGCAGATGAAAATTGAAAAAAATTGTTTAAAAAACTTGGGCATATAAATGGGTTAAAGATTGCAAGTGACATCAATCACGCCGTCTTCTAGAATTTAGATCTGGCCTAAACTTAAAATAGGCTGAAAAGATCTTCGATATGTGCGGATGTGTCGAAGTTTGCGCGTAATAGTACTGCTTTAATTGTACATACAGTACACTCCCCGTTATCTGCGGAATTCGGTGGCATGGGTATCGCGGATAATGGGAAAAAAAAGTCTTAAAATATGGTGTAAATAGAATAAAAATTGTCTTTTGCTTAAAAATAATTGTTGTGCACATAAAACGTGATACAGTGAAGATAAATGCCGCATTAAAAAGTATTTGTATTTTAAGTTCTGAAGAACATGAAACCTATAAAGGAATAAAACTTGTGATCACACCCAGGTGAACCAACTTATTCGATAAAGTTAACTGCATTCTTCTGTAAAAAATATTACACAAGAACAATAAATTTAACTTCCCTATAAAATTATTTTTTTCTCCCGGTACCCTCGGGGATAATCCGAACCCGCTGTTAATCCGCTAGCGGAAAATAGAGAGTATACTGTAGTTTCCATTAGTCTATTGCTTACCTTCAGTTTCTCTTCCATCTTCACTCAGAAAAAAATGCAAATATACTACCGTGAAACAACGAAATTGGAGAATTCTGACTTTCACAGATGATTTTTCAAAAATATTCAGTGTCCCGCAGATGTCTTATGTTTCTGAATGTTGATATTCACCGGCTAATGTCAACATTATCCATATTTTGAACTTTCACTGTTACACGTACACACGTATGTATAATGTATATGTGTACGTACAGCTATGGGTAAAATTTAACTCACGATATAAGTACAAAGAAAGGAGGAAAAAGGGAAGCGAGAAAACAGGAGCAAAAGGATGTGATAGATTCATTGAGTTTGCCAGAGCACGTATCAGCATTGCCATTATCCAATATTGCGGAACAAGGATGGATTGAAATGGATGGCACGAAAACTATTTGCCCCATCTGACATGATTAGCCTCACCATCTGACATGAAAAGAAATCTTTTCGCTCTCTGAGGAGAGGGAGGAATAACTCTTCTGTTTCGAGGGCCGATTTAATGGGTTGTGCTCAAAGAGGAGTGAAGGAGTATTACCTTTATCCTCTGTCTCCTTTCTTTGATAATTCGGGGAAGAGATTAGGGTTTTAGATCTTAAGTCGATTTTTTTTGTCTTACTGTTCTTCCCAGAACGTAAATTGCTCAATCCATTGCTTAATATAAATTTGTAGTTTATTCTCTGAATTTTAAAGTTTTTATTTTAGTTCCAAATACTACGTTTCTAACTTTACAGCTATGATTATACAGTTACAGTTCAATAACCTCTTGTGTTTAAAAGGAGGAGGATCGAGAAAATTCCTAACATCATCTTCTCCAGTCCTAACGAGATACTAAAGCTATCTATTAAAATAAATATCCTTCTTTTAAATATTTTACTCAGAAGAATACTTACACGCACTAACATTGCAGCAGTTCTTGGAGAAATAGATAACTTGACTGGACAATATTGGAAAAATTGATTTTTTAGATAAAAAAATCCTTGCTTTAAACTCTTTTCAGCTAAAAATATCTTGGTCTAAAAGTTACTGAAAAATGAGCCAAAGTGTCTTTAAAGCTTTGGAAAGAGAAAAAACGCCTCCGCCCATTTCATGTCAGAAAATTTCATCGAGGTGACAAAATACGAAACGTTAAAAGCTTAAAGAAAGGAATGAAAAATCACAAGACTTAGTTTTTGATTTCTAAAGAATATAATAGAAGTTCGGAGGGCAGAATGTTTCATGGGTGGTTTTTGATAGAAGGTCCTTCTATTATTTAGATAATAGTAAATATTAGTCATTTTTAGCTGATATTACCTAGAAGTACTTAACTTGAATTTATCCACCTTTTTAACATATTAGGATACTGATTTTTATCAGAGCTTAATATTTTAAAATACGACTAAATTTCAAAAATCTGAACTGATTGGGGCCACAGCAGTACGGATTCTCAAACTGCTCGGATTTTAGAGATTAAAAAAAAATCCATTTAGGAAATCAGTATATCGTTTAATTTCAAAAAAGAAGTTATACAGCGTATGCACATGACATACAGTGCAGTACATATAATATGTAATTACATTTTTAAAAATAAATAAGTAAATAAACAAATAAGTAACAAAAATGAGCTCCTATTGTTTACTAAATATAAAGGAAAAATTTAGTAAAACTTTATTAGGGGTGTGTTCAGAACTTTGACGTTTCGAAGTTTTGACGTTTTTATTTTTTATGTTCCACTGTAAAAGTGTGAATCATATATTTAAGTAGAATATAAAAATCTAACTATTAAAGCATGTGGGGGTATTTCCCACGAAAATGGTAAAAATTACGTCCGTCACTTTTGATATTTTTTCATCCGTTTTTATGATTTCCACCAATTAATCTGTTTTTTAATTGGTTCACCATTTATTCGTATATAATCATGTATCCAACTGCACATAAGTAATTTTTGAGGGGGTAAAAATGTTTTGGCAACTTCGTGCAACAAGGTAGAAAAATAAACATCCAAAAAAAAATTTCTAATAATAAAAATTAATTTCACAGTTACAAAACAAGCATCATCAATGAATCAAAACAATTATTCTTTTCAAAATTTCAAGAAAAAGGCTTTTTCAAAATTGTTAAGTATAACAAATTGGATTTTCAACTATTGAAATTATCAGGAAAAAAAGAATACGATTCGCCTTGTTTGTTGCCAGCATAATTCAAAATGGTTTCCCAAAGCAAAAAGCGATTTCGTAATGCGACACTTTTTTGCGCTCGAAGAAACTTTTACAAGTTCAAAAAAAGAAAAGATGTTAATCATTAATTCAAATGTACAAATGTAACAAAGTGAGCAATCAACAACTCAAATCAACTGTTAGAAACAAAATATAAGACTTCATTTGTTTATCGATTATAGAATTTAAAGTTGTTAGTTGAGAGCCAGACTTACGTCATTTTAAAAAGGCCAAAATTTATTTTCTTCTTATATTCTTATATTTCTTTATAATTCTTATTTTTTTATTTTGGAGACTTTGATGAATTTGTTGCTATTGAAAAGTAGCAATTGTGCTGGTGGCAACATTCAATAATTGTACGGCAGCAATGGTTTTTGCCGGTATTTTTGCTAGTTATGCTAAGTTAAAGTCACCATGACAAGTGAAGAATCTATGACGAATAGTTGCAAATCATTAGTTAAGTAGCAGTGAACTATGTTACAACCATAGAAACATAGTACTAATTGGAGACTGAGTCATTGTTTCAATTCCGCTCTCTATATTCATATTCAATCCATTTCACATTATTTTAGTCTACATGTATTTATGTATTTTTATTTCACGTTGATTTAGTACCTTCTTTTTTCGTTTTACTTTTTTTCCCAATAAATGTTTATTTTCTTTTTCTTTTATTTATCTATTTTTTTCCTGGGACTGAACAGTTTTGGTAGTTTCATGTAAAAAGAACGATATTACGAGAATGCTATTGTCTTAAATAGATTAGAATACTGTATTTTTTACAAAAAAATCAAAACCTCATAATCAAAAACCAGAAACACAAGAACAGCACATCAGCAATTCTAAAGAAGCTCGAGCGATGACATGTAAATTCGGAATTCTTGCACAGGAAGCAGTGCATTTTGGGAGATAATTACCACTGCATTTCGACCATTACTATCTCTCGTAATACCATTAAAAGGACGGAAATTGTTGTTATTATGCTATTTTCTACGTTTGTAATTGGAAGAATGCATCGTAACATAAATAAAAGAATGCTGTATGCTCTGATAATTAAGACTAGGGTGCTTAACAACGTCTCGCATTAATTGCCATGGAAGCTCATTATAATATTTTATTGTGTCATAAATTATTTGCTTTGTGTTGCTCAGTTTTACCAGCTCTGTATAAAAATAATTTAAATCGTGTTGGAATGCAGGCTAAAATATATTAAGTAAAATAGATAAAATATTTAATTAATCTCATATTTATTATAAATGCTTGTTTTTATGGTTTTGTGGAGTATAAGAATTTTAAAATATATATATATATATATATATTTGAAAATAATATATTATAATTATTTTAGCACTAACATTTTATACGTTTTGAAAATTAGCATTATTTGTAATCTTTTCGTAAATTCAGAAGAGTGTGAAAAGATGAAAAAATAAAGACCATTGTTGGTTTAGAAAGTGTACAATTGAAAATGTACAATATGATTTATACAATATTTAGCAATAATTATCATTCACTACACTGGAAAAAGTAAGTTGTTGTTTTTGCAGTTTAATACTCAAAGCAGAGGTTTCAGTTTAAAACTAAAAGCGCAGTTATAAACTGTAAAACAAGCTATTTTACAGCTTATTACTGAATAACTAGCAATTTTACAGTTTATTACTGAAAAACTAGCAATTTTACAGTTCATTACTGAAAAAGTAGCAATTTTACAGTTCATTACTGAAAAAGTAGCAATTTACAGTGGTGTAAGTATAATTTTACTGATTCATTTTTATTGGGGACGTTTCGAAAGTTTTAACTGCCTATTATTATCTTTCTAATTATTCTTTTAAGATCCCATGAAATTATGACCCAAGAAACAAACCGTATGAAAAGGTTGCTTTCAACAGTTTTATTTGTCCTATTTTTTAAACAGAAAAATAATTTCCAGTATTTAAACAGTTGTTTCAAAACTAAAAAAAAAATGTAGACCAAGAATAAAAATGATAAAATAGAATTTCAAAGCAGAAAAATGTACAGACCAATGAAATTATTTGTCAAAAAAATATCATTAGAGTAGAGAGAAGAATAACTTTAATTACAAATGGGGATAAGAAAAAAAGTACAAAGAAGTAAATACCTAATTTAAGAAAAATGGATGAATCTTCAAACTGGAATAAAATGGTGATTCAACTAATTAAACTGCGATTTAATATACGTAACGCTTCGAGTTAGAGAAGTAAAATACAGTTATTTAAAGAGAACTTTCATTTATTTTCTTAATACTTCTTTCGCTAGTTAAGACTTCCACAATCATTTCAAGAAGGAACATCGTAATTAATGCTAATGATCAGACAGTCAAGCACTCATTTGCAATTTTTAGTTTGAAATGACTTTTGTAAATAAACAATTGTTTTCTAATGTTATTGCACGAAGGCGTTTATGGATTGCTCAAAAACGGTCAATGAAACAGTGGTTTATCTAAATCTTCTAGTAGTGGTATTTCAGCACAAATACACATCAGGACACAGGACTGCACATCACGCTGCACATTGTACGACGTGGAAGGTAACATGCTGACGTAAGCAGGCGTGATACAGTTTCCAAGATCCTGCAATGCTAGTGGAAGGTTAGCATAAACTCACTGTGTGATGCATTCGTACCAAAAAAAAAAAAAGTCCATGGGTTCATGTCAGCTAAACATGAAAACCATTGTACGCAACCACCATGCGTGACGTCTTGTAGATGGAATGGATCACAACCGCAAATATCCAAAATATTCCTTTTCCAACAAATCATAAAAAGATAAACATAAATGCTAAACTACGGCAAAGTGAAATGGGAAGAACTTTTGATTGATGAATACATATATATGTATAATACAAATAATAATAAAAATATTTAAACTGATTTTTAATTCTCATGTACAAGATAAAAATCCATTCATCCATTAAACGATTCCATTTAATTTGCAAAAGCAACAATATTCTTAAATCAAAATACATAATTCTTAAAAATAGTCCTACTCCTCATCCTTCTCAAATTAAAGATATTTTAAAATGCCTATCATATAACTGGATTTACTCAGAACTCCTTAAAAGAATCTACTCTAATCCTATTTTCCATAAAATAAAGCATAAAGAGCTGCAATGACTTGATACGCAAACAGATAAGGACACTACCAAGTAGTTAGGCGTTTACACTTCATGGGAAACTACAGATAAGAGAGTAAGAGTGTCTGGGATGCTATTTTCTCTGAAGTAAAAATAATCCTGTAGAAAAGGAAATCGTGAACTCAAAAGACTGTTTCACTGCACAAGTGATTATCACAAGTTCTTTTATCTCAAAGTATTAGTGTAAACCGATAAGAAGGATCAAATTATTGTTTCGTGGAATATTATCAAATTAGGTTTAAGAATGAGAGCTATAGGAATTTTTGTTTTCCCAAATAACTCTAAAAGCTCTATTTTATTAGCAATTAAGAAGAAGAATTTTGAAAATTTCTTAGTTTTTCAGTCTTTTCTTATAATTATGCTTTTATTATAGCACTTGCTTCGTTTTGGGGCGAGTTTGCAGTTGATTGTTATTTGGGTGAGACAAGCAATTTTTCTTTCTTTTTTCGTAATGCTCAAAAAGTGCACCACGCTGAGCTTTTGACAATAAAAATCTTGAATTGATGTATTCAAGATAAAATAGAATAGTAAATTAACATGGTTTTAACTGTCATACAAGCCAGATACTACAATAAGATTCGGCAGTAAAAAGTTATTCTAAAATTTTTGCTAGATCTTAGACTATTTTTCATGAGAAATCACCTGTCGTGCTGCAAAATTGATTGTAAAACAAACTAACAAAAATGTAATCAAAGTACAACCAAACAGAATACAAAACAACAGCTCAGAAGTGAACTGAGGCAACCAAGTAAACCGATGGGGGAAAACAAAACAAGTACTCTTTCAATGAAAATTACTAATTTTGGCGAAATTGTTACTCTCATTCAAAGTTTGTTTTCAGTTCTTACAACTACTACTGCTATTTTTTTTTTTGCATTGGTTGCAGTTTTGAATAATGCAAAGTTTTTTTTTTTTTTGATAAAAGTCTCTATTGATCATATTAATCACCCCTCGTCAGTGCAGAAACTTGTTTTTCAAATAATGTATACATTTAAAATTTGAATGTATACGAAATACTATTCCTAAGGAAATGAATTGCATATAATCCTCCCAACTACAGAAGTTGCATCTAAGCTTATGAAGCATGAATAGTTTAATGTCTTTTCTATTAAGTTCGAACAAAATCCATCTTTTAGAAATGCACATACTTAATGAACATTACGTAATCCTTCACATACTTGCAAATGATTATAATTTATTTAAGAATTCCCATTAACTTATCGGGGCATAAAATCACTTCAAACTCTTCCAGAAGAATATGAGAAGTACCTCTAAGACAGGTTACGAAGATTTTAGTGGAGTAGAAGGATCGAACGCTTTCGAAAATAAAAACTGATATCTCATTAAAATATCCTTTGTATGTGTACGTAATCTTATTAGCTTTTCATTAGAACATATAATAAGTACGGAAAAAATATTTACACGGCTTTTCTAATTGAAAACACATGCATAAAATGCGAAGACAGAAGTGTCATAGAAATAAATTGAATTGAATGGGCTTTTAGAAAAAGATGTTAGAACAAATAAATGTCCATTTGGAAAATCTTGGCACATAAATGCACTAATTTGTTGATATGTCACTATCTTTAACTACATTAAATTAGTTGGATTAATTTTCAAAAATTCTGTTAGTTGGGTTCTAATGAAATACCTAAGTCAAAAGCAGTCAATGTATCGCAAATTTTACATTGCATTTGAATTTGATATATGCAATCTGCTATGAGATAAAACAGAAAATAATTGCATGCAAAATTCAATTCTACACGAAGTACTTGAGTAAAAAATCTGGTATGGACCCCACACTACTTCCTTTTACGTGTAAATTTCTTAGTAGTTGCCTTAAGGGTTAAAAAAAGTGCTTGGAGTGAGCAAAGTAACAATTCAAATATTTACTCCCCTCATCTGCTACGAAACAATGCAAAAAATATTTTACAAGGTTAATTTTCTAATTATTGGGGATTTTAATATCATTCAGTGAATTTTTCGCAAAATATCGCCAATAGCGCCAAGTTGAACCCAAATTCAAAAAATAATTTTTTCGCCAAATTTGTCGCCAACTTGGCGATACGTCGCCAAGTTGGCGTCAAACCCTTGGCCACTAAAAGCTTGGCGACATATCGCCAAGTGGTCGCGCCTATTCATATCACTTGAGTATTGCATTGAAATTAACACTGATTTACCACAAAAAAGAGGTAAAACACCCCCTTGGGAACATTCAAATGCAACCACAAGGGGAGGTGCACAACTAGACCATCCTCAGAGCTTACATACCAAGCTAGAAGCTTCTACGGCATATAGTTTTTGAGTTATGCGACCCACATACATACATACGCACACACGTACATACAGACGTCACGAGAAAACTCGTCGTAATTAACTCGGGCGTGGTTGAAAAGGATTTTTCGGCTGCTTACATGTTGGTAGGTACATATGCACGTGCTGACAGGTCGAAAAAACTACTGAACATTCATTCGGGGGTGAGCAAAATCAAAATTTAGACTCAAATTTGAGTGATTTTTTTTTTCGCGATCACAATACTTCCTTTACTACGTAAAAGGAAGTAAAAAGAAAAAAAATGCCGTTCATTAGACTTGCAATTAATTTTTTAGACAGAGATTATGTCGGAAAATAAAAGTGGGTCAGGTCAATTTCTTTTTTTTTTTCACAATTTGTGTTTACATCATCAGGAATGCGTTTTTACCTCATTCGATTTCACATGAAATTAGCGTACTTCTTTGGCTACAACCATTGACCATTAAATGGTACTTGAAAACAGAACAGCAGAAGTGTTTCGTGAAAAAATGGCTACTAAACAATTCACTTACTCAATTTATAATCTTGTTTTATTCACTTACATTTGCTCTCTACGGCTCATATCTTCGCCTCAGAGCAGCAGTAAGACAACTAATCCCAGGATTAATAATAAGATATTCCACTGTTGCTGTCACCGACTTCAGTCTGGCAGAAACTGACAGAGCAATAATAGTTCGTAATCTATAACCATACTAGCATGGGAATTAGTTAATTCAGTAAAATATGAGCTTGTGTTAACTTAATCAAAATTTGGACGAAAAATTATAGTGGTGGTTAGGACTATTTGATTCGGTATTCGATGTTTTACGACATTTTCTCAATGTATTTACAATGTCTTTCATAAACCCTTTCTGCAACTCGACACTGATGAAGAAATTATATCGCTATTCGTATCAAAATTGCAGTATAATGAGAAACATATTGACCCTTCCATACATTTTTTGTAAGTGGACTCAATTATTCTTCAAAATGTAATCTAACACTAAACAATAGGTTAAATATATTTCTATGAAGTCGAAATCTGGTGTGGATAAAAAAAAACTTTCTTTTACTTAAATAATTGATGTTTGTTTAAAAACTCAGAAGAATGGTTGCGTGTACTCATGTACGAGCGTTAGAAGCAACACTTCTTAAATGAAAAGCGTTTTAGACATTTTCTGTCACGTACAAAATTATGGTATACCGGGAGAAGAAGGATTTCAAAAGTAAAGAGAAATGACATTATCACTATCGTCTGTGAACTAAATTTGTAGAAAACTGCATGTATCGCGTAGAAAGAACAAAAAAACAATGTAACAGTGACTTAGAGAGAAAAAGGAAACACTTCAAATAATTACAGCCCTAGCTTGACGCGAATCAATGCAAAAAAAAAAATACTATGATTCATCTTCTACAATTTTCATATCATTTGGTGGATTATTCGCTAAATATCGCCAAATTGGAGCCAGATTCGAAAACTCCTTTTTTTATTGCCATGCATTGAAATTTCCAATTCGCATGTTTAATACCACCCCCAAAACACATCATTAACTCCTTGACTGCCAAGCTACGAGATAACTCGTGATAAGTGAGCTTAA
This sequence comes from Uloborus plumipes, assembly GCA_038373865.1. NCBI lineage: Eukaryota > Metazoa > Arthropoda > Arachnida > Araneae > Uloboridae > Uloborus > Uloborus plumipes. The sequence goes on along the minus strand of JAXGGA010001622.1, from coordinate 104,686 downwards.
CTGACAGTCTACTTCGAGTTAGCTTGTAGTTCCTGTATTTTCTGTTTTCATACACATTCGAGCGTATATGGCATATTCAGGCATAAGTGGAGATATTTGGCTTCATCGAAGATACCGTAAAATCCAAACTAGCTCACAAGTACATTGATTTAGTCCACTTCATAGTCTATGAATTTTTTTGTAGTTTGGCAGTCAACGTGTTAAAGATGCAATTTACAGTGATTAAACTTTCGTCTTATATAAATATCAATATTTTGTAGTTATTTTGTGCTGCTGTAAAATTAAAAAAAATGGACTTGTCTGATTTTGATTCCAAACCACTCATTTTATTTAGCCTAAAATCATGTGTTAACTAAGCCGTTCCGTAACTTTCACCTTGTTTCGAAGGAATGGCATTTGTTTCCCGTCATCATTGCAGATGTAACTACCGAACGTAACGAAGAACAAATAAGAGAATGAGATTTCTCTTCGACGAAATTCGATTAACGCCTACTGGCGGAACTAATGTCGAATTCTCGTCTGGATTTCCAATAACTCGCTGGCAACATTGTTGAACAAACTGATATTTGCTTCAACATCGCATGGTCGACTATTTTCGTGATGGGACGAGACGAAAGCTCGGAATCAACAGATATTGAGGGACTTAAGCATAAGCATGTGTTTCAATCATGACGAATTTGTGAATAACTAAAGGAACCTATACATATTTTGAATTATTTAAAGCTTTTTAATTAGTTATTTAATTAATTTATTTGCTCGTTCATTTATTTATTTTGCGTTGAAGTCGTAAATTCGTACATCGAAATACGTTTTTAAGTATTTAAAAAAACGTAAAAGGTTTGTCAAATGTGAAAAACGACTTTTAGTGTGAAGTTTTAATCCAAAGTTAAAGAAGCACAAATATACAGGTATACTGCAGGCACGTGTTTTGGGGCTACAAGCGACATCATGTGTTTAAGTACTATACATAAGAAAGCAGGAAAAAATGATTAAGAGAAAGCTGGTATATTAAAGTTAATATAATGCACTTTATGGCATAAATAAATTTAAAGTTTTAAAAACTAACAATAACAACGCTCTACTGAGCTCTTACATTCTCATTCATAAAAGGCATGTTCTGCATGTTGTGTAATTTGAAATTAATTCGTGCAAAAATCAGTTACTTTGTGGACAAATACGCTACACTAGTACAAAGATCAAATTAAAAATTTAAAAATTCCCGGATCCTTATTGCCGACCTCATACTAAAACGAGCTTCACTGATCAGAAAAGCATTTTAAATTTAAGTATATTTAACTGTTTGCGAGAGGACATGGTAAACACGGAGAAGGAAAGATAAGCCTTACTAGTAAAATTTGCTAGTCGCAAAAGCAGAATAAAGAGGGAAAATTGAAAATCCTTTTAAAATCCTCATAATAAATCAATTACAAGTGTTTTAATTGTTAGCAAACAGAAACTGGTAACAGATAAATAGGAGAAGACCGCCTATATTGGACCCCCTAAGAACAGGAGGCCTGTGTCGCTCAATGCAAAGCAAAAATACAAAATAGGGCATCGTAAGCTAAATTTAATCAGGAACCGCTCTAGGAGCTTATATTTTCGAAAAATGTGGAAATTATTTTTTTTTAAAATTATCTTAAAAAAGTTACAAAAGTCCAATTTTGGAATATATGCGCCTATATTGAACCACGCGCTTCCTAAATTGGACCGTGCCAGGAAATCATAGAATAATTTATATTTGAAATATACATCTTTTTTCCAGGATTTGCAATAGAATTTCTTTTGCTTCGGTTTCCATTAGGCAGTGTTGATAAACTCACCGATAGCATTTCATGCACTTAATCATGCTTTGCACTTTATCATCTATGGCAAATATTGCAATAACAATTGTTTTGTGCAGTTTCTTGCTTCTTCTTGTGTGATTTTTCCTGTTCTATGCTTCTTTCATACGGCGTTACAATGATTGCTGAGATAGCCTTCCTTTTTGTTCTATTTTTTTAGGCAAAGGTGGTATGTGAGCCGCGCCTTTACAAAATCATAGTTAGAGTTGACAATCATGTTTTGATAAGAATTATCCGCTGATTCTGCAGAACTTGTGCTAATTTAAGTCTTAGCTAGTTCTTTTACATGGTGTAGAACAGTACAACTTACATCGAACACGTAGCCTGTTCACTTTGAGCAGTTTTATCTGGAGTACTTAACTCTAACTCTGCTCCAGCCAAGTCAATGTTGTTAAACACATGTCAATTACCAGGCCAAATTGCTGTTCTTTGGAATCAACTCACCAGCATTTGACATGGCCTTTATCGCGGTTTGCCCATAAGAGTTACAAAACAGTTCTTCTACGCGATATTGGATAATGAATATCATTAGATGTTCTCGCATCCATGCATCACATGCTCGATTCAAATATGTAGATAGAGACTGAATGAAGACCTTATCTACGTGCATGGTGTGCTTAAAGAGAAAGCATTATTATATCGCTCTCGTTAGCCAAGTTAATTGCATCTATGTTATTTATGTAAGTGCCGTGAATCTAAAAAGAATTCTTTTTACATTGCTTGGCTTAACGGTTTTGATAAAATGTTGTATCAATGGTGTGAATTACACAGGCCAACAAAAAAAACCTTTTTGAAAACTTTTTTAATTTTAATAGCTGATCTTGATAGATTTTTATGTGCTGAATCCAAATCTGCTTGTAGTTTTTATGTATCACCCTTAGTTTCCAAACAAAATGTATTTTATTATATAGTCTAATACCCATTTACAGTATATAGGGAAATCAATGAAACACTGTAGAATCGTAAAAATGGTTTGTATTTACAGTAAAATACTTGGAATAGTAATTTTATGTGATGATACAAGGTTCACTTGTCAACTGGAATTGCTTTATATTTTCTTTCCCTTTTTTCCTTGAAGCTTCTTGTGTAGCTTTTCCTGCGATGAATAGCTTGCTGAACTTCCCGGTGAAGTGACCAACAGTAATCCCCCATCATGTTGTAGCATGTGTTTCAGCAGTGCTGCCAACATCATCTTTGTTCATTAGACCTATTTTTTCATGTTATCTTAACTATGAAAAAGCTGTTAAATTCTAAAAATGTTTCTTTATTTCATGAATGTAACTATAAAATGTGAATAAATGGTGGGTGATACAACTTTTTAAGCATCATATTTGGATTCAGCAACCTAAACAACATAAGAATAAGGTATTTTCATTAAAAAAGTTTTTTCATCGTCGGCCTGTGTTATCGTTTGTGATCCAATCTTTTTTTGAAAAAGCATATTACTCACCAGGGGGTGCTTTTACAATAAGCTCATACATGGAACGTAATCTTTTGAAGAAAAGCATGGGGAAAGAGGAGGGGGCTAACAATTCTGTTGCACTCATGCAGCAAATAGCAAGTGTGTTTCTAACACGTTCACCACGCATTACAACTCCAACTGGTGTTTACCTTTATACGTCAATATATTTTGGGGCTTTTGGACAGTGAACAGACCGGCTTCATCTACATCGAACATTTTAGTAGCATATAAATTGTTTCTTTTTAAAAAAATTTCGAACAAATCGAAGAAATTCATATTTTTTTCTCGGTAAACCAGCACAAATTTTATTTAAACTAATAACCATGTTTAACAACCTGAAACTGCAGCTTAATGAAAAAAGAGAAAAAAAAAAACCATATATTTTAAGAATTTGCAGCTTCTAGAAAATGTGCTTGATAAAAAAATGAATATCGTGATAATAGGTGTTAAAGTATGCTTAAAATAATCTTAACTACGCTATTAAATCAGATGAGTCACTTATTTTATGTTGCAATTAACAAAAAGTCTTGCTTAAAATCATAGTCTTAATTGGACCACCGGTGCAATATAGGAAAATTTTTTCGGTCCAATAAAGGAAAACATGCCATTTTTTATTCTTCAGCTTATTTCTCTGTCAAAAATTATCACAATCGTGCATGTAAATACATAGATGTAATCCTTATTAAACAAAGATTATCATGCTATAACAGCAGTTTATTTCAGCTTACAAGTTTTAGTACTATCTCACTAGGTACAAGTCCGGAAAATAAGATTTTACACGTTTTCAACATAAATCATGGTATAACTCACGCTACGCAGTTCGAAGACTGGTAAAACTTCATGCACATTAATTTTATTCCTAAAACTTTATATTTCTACCGTTAAAGTGTAGCATAAACCTCTGTACTAGATTTAAAGCCCGAGGTCCAATTTAAGCAGTGGTCCAATATAGGCGGTTTTCCCCTACATCAAATCATTAAGTCTTTTTTCTTTGTCGGCCAACAATGACATCGGTTTCAAATCGTGTAAAAAAGGCTCAGCCGCATTTGCTGAAAAATGTATAAGTCGCCTTCTATGTAACTTGGAAGTTAGTCAAATTGTAGCCCAGTTTGTAACATTTCTGAATATCGAAGTCAGTTATTTAGAGGGCTCAAAACGGACTGACAGGTTCCCCTAGTTCTTATGTATCCTTCCGTACTTGTGATTCTGTACGTAGCGTCCTCTACTCCATCCTTACCAAAATTTTAGATGGTGAACATAATAATAACTTTCACCAACAATTGTCTGCATAACAATATATTAATTCCCTTTAAGTTGTAAATGAGTACAATGTTTGCTTTCCCTTTGTCCTTCAATGTTTGCTTCCTTCGATATTATCAGAAATATTTCTCTCCGAATACGAGAAATCTGACTACCTGATTTTCTATGCAGATCGCTTTTCTAAAACTTTACTTTTCACTGCCGTTATTAAAACGACTGAACTTGTCTGACTGAATTCATCCAAAACTTCGTTAACCTTCGTATTAAAAAGAGTACTGCACTGCTCTATTTCAAAAGCTATTAACAACAACTAAGTAATTAACAATTTTGCTGATAATTCTTTTAAAAATGCAGCTCTTTTTCGTTTTAAGCCCTCATGCTGTTAAAGAAATATAAAGTTACCACAGACTACCAGTAAAAGACCATCATCCGAAACTCCCTAATTAAGCATTGGGAATAATTTCATCAGACGCATTTGATGGTCTCTCATTATTCAAAGTTCATTGGTTTAGCGCTCTCACGAAACCTGATGTGCAATTCCTGCTCGTGTTACATTAACCACGGAATACGTGCTTCGAGAAATCAATGACTGGAAGCGAGGAGGATGTTCAGGATAGAAGCTAATTTGGGACACAGTTAGGGCAATAATTCAAAATCCCATTACTGCGGAAAAAGTCATAAACGTATGTAAAAACGGCGCCATGAATTTTGTTGTGACATGAAAGAAAGTTATTAAAAAGGGATGAGACTGCGATTTCAGTAAAATCTGGGTAGTTCATTTTTACTCTTGATTAACTTTCATGTGCAGCATTTTTATGAATGCTAGTTTTGAATGCTGAAATTAAGCACTGATATCCAGAATGTTTCAAAATAAATGGGATAGAAAAGAAAATGTATGTATGTTTATGACTGGCGGATGATTAGTTTTGAAAACGTACTTTTTCCATGAAAATAAGTTATTGGGGGATTTCATGGTCACTTGAGGGACAATTTTGACTGAATGCTTCTTATATTTTCATACGTATCAAAATTAATAAGGGCTGAAAATTTTAAAACTTTGTTGACCCTGTAAAATATTTGACTCGTATGATTTTAAAGCAAAATGCTTTTTTCTAATTTCTTTCTTAATTGTAATTTTATTTAATGAAATTTATCTATCATATGCAAGACACACTTGAAGAAAATTCTGATTTTTAGAAAACCCTAATTTTTGATGGGAAGTTTCGTGTAGCCTGTGTAAAGTTTCACCAAGCGTTAAAATTACTGAGTTATTATTCAAAGCCCATGAGTTAAGACAAACGTCTGCGCAGAGCTCTTAAAGTTTAATGAACATTGCTCTGAGAGTTCTCTGTACGCGGTAAGTTCGTAGTTCGGGATTCGATCCTATCGTGTGTAGTTAAAATAACTTACGAATTTATATAAAGTTCATTGGTAAGGGCATAAATTTGATAAATATTAAATAAACGAATAATTGAAAGTAATCTTCCAGCCTGATGAATGCTCTTTCTTTTGACAGAGAATTCTGGAGGTACCTTATATACAAAAATTGGTGAAACATTATGCTATTGTTACATTACCATTGTGTAATCTTCCACAAGTGATGTGTTACTTTACACCAGATATATCGATTAAATTACTCCATAACAGTGGCTGCCAACGTTAACGTTACTTTTTTTTTTTTTTTACAGTGAATATATACCCGTGCTTTCTTTTTTTAAAGTGTATTTTTCAAAAAGAAGCCAATAGTGGGCCATTCTATAGAAAAACAGACATTTTGTTCCACACGTGGCGGGTTTATATTTCACATTACTACTGATATTTGAAAAATGTAAAAGATTTTTGCCTTAGAAACTATATATGCTTTTCCAGAAAAGAAATTGTTTAATAAGCGTTTTTGAACTATACTAAAACGTCCTATACCAAATTCAACTTCCGTTTTTTTTAAATTTATTTATTTTATTTTTTTGTTGAATGGTTCTATTGAATTTTATTGGGATGGTGAATGATCGCACCTGCTGTTACATGAATAAAAAAAATGGAATTGAAAAATATAGTACATTTTTCGATACCAGTTTCGGTTATTCACACAAAAACAGTTACATGTATTTACACTCCCAGTCCTTCCGTAATCTCTTTGTGACGGAACTATAACTTGAAAGAATTATTTACAAATAATGCTGCATATGAATTCGCTTAATTTTGATGATTACGAATAATTATGAAAAGCATTTCCCCTGTACTTAGAGTGTTACAAGCCAAGAATTCTAATAATTCAAATAACGCTACTTTATAATCTTATAAATAAAGCTGATAAGGAAATCATTGCCCAATTACTGAAGTTGCTTTTTAGAAATTTTACGTTATTAGAAGTAATGCTATTAAAGAATACATATGTCATCACAAAAACGACTTAGTAAGAGTTTTTCTATGGCTAAAAATAATTAAGATTATAGATCATTCTGATATTTCTAAAGAAAGTTTTATTGTTGAAAAATACTATCTATAAATCCTTCTGACAAAATAGGGAGTTAAAATTCTTGCTCTCAAATTAGAAACCCATTTCTAATCTTTAAGGGTGAAAAAATTCGTAAAATTTATTTCCGATTTACTTCTATTCAAAGCACTTTTTTTTTTCTTTGCAGTTAAATAAGTTTTCGATCTTTATTTTCAGGCTACTTTCCTCAGTAGAAGTAGACATTATAATGCAGGCCCGTCATTCAGGAGGGCAGGGGGGTCGATTGCCCCCCCCCCCTGACTTTGGGAAATCAATGTATTGGCATATAAGTGGGCGTGGTTTTTGCCACTTTTTGCTAAATTTTACATTATGTATGCACCCTTTGCCCCCGCCCCCTGGAAAAATTCGAAATGACGTCCCTGTTATAATGCAACCTCATTTGTTTTTTAAAAGCGAATGATAGTAAAATAAATCATTATTCAAGAGCAAACAAAATAGGCATTCTGTATCTGAAGATTAGATGATCTTTCGTTGTAAGAAAGGGAGAAATGAGAACAAAATGCGAAACATTTCCGCAAAATATGCATTGAAAGATCAAATTTTTTTCTGATCGTTATGCTAAAAGTCCACAGCAATTTTATAGCAATGGAAAGTAGTTTGAAAATTTCCTACATTTTCTCTAGAAAAGACATTTTTGAATACTTTCCAAAGTCAGTCTATATATTTTGCTTTCGACCCTAAATTCCTGTGGAAAACTTTTTCCTTTCTGTACATAAATTTTATTTATAAGTCTTCAGTTTTGCAGTAAACCTAAAGTTGTAAAATGGAATTCTTGGGACATATTAGCATAAAAATCTTTGACGTATTTTTTCTATACACAACGCAATTCTGAATACTCTATCAGAAAATAACTCCCATCCAAAACTCACTGTAAAAACAAAATCATGAAATTTTACTGTAAAAAGCATTGGCAACCATGTTACTAGGACTTTTTACCGCAAAATCCAACACTGTAAATTTTTACTGTACGCTTGACGCCACAAATCATGTGGTGTACCAATTAATGCTATAATAGCTTACTTTTTCCGGTAAAATTTACTGTAAAAGGTTTCTGTATTGTAAAAACTACATTTGCAGTAATATTTTTCGTGGAACTTTATTGAATCTTTATCAGTTATAACCACATAATTCTTTACCTGAGCAAAATACAGCTTCTTATATCTAAAACAATCCATCTATATAAAAAATTAACGTACGTTTGTGTGTGTGTTTCTCTGCGTGCGCGTGTTTGTTCGTTATACAAATCCAGTTTACTTTAGATATGTTGCCAAATTTGGCACAGAGATCCTCTTTGATGCTCAGTAATTCACATATGGACTTTTTGCTCCCCCCCCCCCCCCATGTGAAGTAAAATTCCCTAAGTGGGGTTTTTGCGAGAAAATTCGTGAAGCGGAATGCTTACCCCTATACATAACAATGACTAAATTTTCAGAATTAAAAAAATCCAAAGAGGTCTAAATTTAAATTTTGCATCATAAGATAGCTCTTTTCTGCACGCTGATGGGAAATGTTACTTTTTAATACGCTTTTATTAGTTTCACATGTGGGTTTGTTTGTTCGCATGTATGTATGTATGTATGTATGTATGTATGTATGTATGTATGTATGTATGTAACTCTGAATAAGAGATGAACTTCACGTTCTTTACAAACATAAAAGTAATATATTTAATACTAGTATTAATACTAAAGGCTAAAATATATTACATGTTGATGTATTATAAGCGTTTCAGTTGTTTTTATTAGAGCCGCTATATAGCCCTTATATATAGGGGCTTTAGTTTGTATGTAACTCAGAATAAAGAATAAATTCATGTTTTTCGCAAACATAAAAGTAATATATTTAATACCATTATTAATATTAAAAGGCTAAACTGTGCATGTTAGTTTGTTTAACTCTAAAAGCGTATTTTTTAGTTTTTTTAAACTATAATTTAGTTATTTCTTTTTATTTAAACCTGATTGTTAATCGTGCGTCACTTGACAGAACTTTATTTTCGAAGTAGATCGTGTAACCCTCGGCAATGCTGTTAGTAAATTATCAAATTCAAATCACATTATGCTTTTTCCCGCACAGTAATTCCTCCAGGCATTTATCACCTAACCAAAGCAAATACAGTTTGAAACCTTAGTTTATCAGCTTAAAGAGCTTCATTCACATGTATTTAATTTCACCACACTATATTTATCAAGCGAGAAGATTTCCTTCTCCACCATTATTCAAAACAGTTGTGTTGCCGGAGATAATGTTCTCGCTCTCGGTAAATTGAAGGTTCTAGTGATCTGCTAAATACGATACTTGCAAAGCAATATAAATACTCACTGGTCATTCCATAGTGACTAGCGTAACATTCAGAGCTGATTTTGTAACTCTTTTTACTTGTAACTTAAAGGATAAAAAATATTTTTTAGTAATGCTGCTGGATTTACAATGTACATGGTATCTATGTATCATTTCTGCTAAAAATTAAAAAACAAAATTACTTACAGTAGATATTTTATCAACCAAAATACCAGCGTGACTAACGTATCATTTTTGCAACCCTGAAAATTAATGCTCATGTTGTGAGGCAAAAATTTCTCAAAGTTAAGCAAGTATTAAAAATTGAATCGTATATTTGAAAAGTGGCTTTTAAAAACATAAAACACATTTATTGAATCTTAATTTCTTTTAGTCTTAAGTGTCATTTTTACTCAAGATAGAGTGTGACTAACGTAACGTGACTAACGTAACCATCGAATAACAAGCAGTCACACTACAAACTATTTATTACGGCTAATCCCAGTGATAATTACAATGATTCTTCAATTTTTTTAAACTTCTTATGTTGTATGATTTTTATTTGTTTATTTATTTATTTAATTTTTGATTCTTTTTTCACTTCGGTATTTTTTTTTCTTCTGCTGAGGTTGACATTTCTATGGAATGACCCTCACTATCACTTTAGAGCCTGGAATGTACACTATAATTTGAAATATTCTATCACTATCTGTCTGTAATAACAGTTTAAGTTATAGTTTAATCCGCAGTATATTTTAGTTGTTAGGTAAAAAGTAATGCACAAGATGTTATGCTATGTGTGTGTGAACATTTTTTGTGTCCCACTCAAAACAACTATGTAGGGGAGAGTGGTAATGAATGGGCCATGGCGATGAATGGGCCACTAACAAAATATGAAAAAGTATTTGCATGAATTATTTTTTTATGCCAAATATAGATGTAGCTATTTGTTCTACTAAACTCATCCAATTTTCATTCGTTTGCACTGAGCCATTTTCAAACTACAGTGGCATGGTCAAGAATCTGACTGAAAAGTAAGTTTTTCCCTTTTTAGTAAAACATTTCCTAGCTAAAATGTACCAAGTATTTCACTGCATACATATGTATAAGCTAGTCTTTCCATGTCTATAAACTAATCTAAAGATGTATTTTGATGTTATCTAAATTCAATGTACTCAAAAAACCTAAATGTATTCCAAAAGTATAGGTGGGGCTGAATGGGCCACTATACCATGGTAATGAATGGGCCACCTAAATATTGTTTTCTTCCATTTCTTTGGATTTTCACATTAATATGAAACACAACTGACTGTCATAGATAGATTAAGATTACTGTCGTCAAAATAGGTTTGTAGTAACTTCTAAATATAATTTGCAGATCTATATTATATTCCTATAGTACAATAGATCTCTGGTCGCAGTGCGTGGCTTGAAAAAGCCCCCCTCTCTCCTGCATATTATATTCCTCACAGTACAATTTCATTTTCTTTCTTGGTAACTTAAGTTAGATATTTCTTATTCCCGATTCTAGTTAATTAAAAAAAATTTTGAATTTTGACAAGTTTGAAAATGAAGATGAAGTTTTTGAAAGTGATTTTAAATATTATTTTTGAAATATATAAATTTTGTTAAATCATAGTGTGTATTATCTGTTATTTTTTTCATATATATTTGATATTATTTATTTCTTACAATCTCATTATTTAGTCATTTTTCTGCTATAATTGGTATGCATCAGTTTTATTTTAATTGCATCAGTTTTGATGTTTATATAATTTTAAATCAGTATGATTTTGTATCATCATGTCAAGTGCCACATTTATTTTGTCATATTCAGCAAATAAAAGATTAAATCCACATGTTTTCATTGAATTCATTTAGTGGCCCATTCATTACCTTCAATGGCCCATTCAACCCCATAGGTGGGGTTGAATGGGCCAAATTTCAAAATTTTTAATTTCTATTATAATTCATTATAGACAGGTGCTAATCCAACTTTTATGACTTTTTTAGATAGCCAGATAAGTAAAATAACTAAAACACCAATTTAGAGTTAAAACAAAGTGTTAGAAAAAATTACAAAAATTCAAAACCAAAAAGTGGCCCATTCATTACCACTCTCCCCTACATAAATCCGAAAGAGTTTTGGTACATACATGTACCTACTGTGAATTAGTGCTGATTAGTTTTTGGCACAAATTGCTCGAAAGAGAATGTCACATGCGAAAGGTTTTTTTTTTCTGTTTTTCGTTTTACTGGTTCAATATCTTATTCTTTTTAATGTACTGTGATTTTTTAAAAATAGTTTTTATTGTCATGAACGTTTTAAAAGCAGGAAAAGATTATGTCATTTATTCAATCGAAAAAGATACGAAGATTTAGCGTCTGAGTATATATCCAATTGCTTTAGATCCCACTTTAAGGAGTAGGACCTTCAGATGTGCAAGCGGCACTTCATACTCAGCTTGTTCTCCTAATTAGTAACAAGAGGAATTATAGGTTCAACCAAAGGGTTATAAAACTAAATAAACGAATACTTTTTCTTCTAATTCTGAAACTAACTTGGAAAAATAAAAAAAGTCGAAGGTTTTTTTTCAGCAAATATTTTAAATGTAGTACTGAAATCAAAATAAATCTCTTTTTGTTTTTGTTTCACTTTAATGGCTCCCTAATTCATATTAGTATTTTACAGCTATTCTTTAGGCTTCTGAGAACCTTACATGAAAAAGTAAAGCAGAAATGAAAAAAAAATCAATTTTTATTTCAAAATAAATCAAGATTAATAGTACCGCTTCGCCTATAAAGCATTTTTATGACTGTATTCCAAAAGCGTAGCAACACAGCTACGTTTATTGCAATGGCAACGTTCCTCAAACGTGTAGTTTATGATCTCGTAAAATTGGTCATGATTTTTTAAAAGGAAAACAAGGTAGATATTATGAATCGAATAATATATCACTATCACTTTTTGAAAAACGATGCCACATAAGAAAATAACTTTATGCCCCAATGTTATAATTTGCCTTTTATTGATTTTATTAGTTTAATTATTAAGTATTTCGACAGAATGCTTATTGGTGTGTTTGCTTGCTTTTAATTTGAAATTAACATCAAATCCTCAAGTTCAAATAAATTCTACGAACCTGGAAGGCGTAGAGTTTATTGGTAGATTTCCAGACGCATTCCATGATTGAAAGCCGGATTGGCATGTTGCTGGTTTCATCAGCAGTTTCAGCTACATATATTTCATTCATAAAACCGGCTGATTGGTAGTTTTACGTCTTTTCCTCGTGTATTTTCATATTATTTCATGTTTCGCAAACTTTTTATCAGTTCAATGATCCATAAAGTACGTATGTTTTGAGGATGAGGCATTTTCAAGCTGGCTAGAAGTTATTTTGTGGAAACAAAAATCTTCAAAAATGTGCATTTACTGAAATTACGTGAATAATAAAACACTTCATGCTCTTGGCATTCAGTGGGTGGTAACTGACTATTAAGCAAACGTAGTTTCAAATTTATTAGACACTCAGGCACATTGAAAATAGCGACCCAAGAAGAAAGCATCGAATTGCAATGAAATTTAATACACATAATGATACAGATGAGAGATTCACTTGATCTCAAAATCAAGACAATTGAACGAATACAGGGTGTGCAAGGACACAAATACAGAGCAACTTCGATAGCGCGTTGGAACACCTATGGCTGTAATACATGCCGCCACACGGTCCGGCATTGAGTTGATTAGACCCCTGAGTCAGATGAGCCCATAAATTTGTAACAGCCAACTCCAAATCACGCACAGAGTGACACGATGGTATCTGACGTTTTAGCTGATCCCACACATGCTCTATAGGGGATAAGTCGGGGGAGCTGGCCGGCCATGGAAGAGTCTGAAAATGACGTAGGAAGTCTTGAGAAACTCTTGCTGCATGCGGACGAGCATTATCTTGCTGGAAAATTGCCCCTGGGAGACCATTTAGGAAAGGTCCTACATGGGGTCGAAGAATATCATCAACGAAACGTTGGCCGGTTAATTTTCCATGCATCAAAATTAGATTGGACCGGCTATCATAGGATATGGTCCCCCCCCCCCCAGACCATTACACCAGCTGTGCGGGCAGTGTGACGTAAAACAGTGTGGGAGGAATTGTACCGCTCACCTGGGCGCCTCCACACCCGTACACGGTTATCATCAGTCCCTAAAACAAACCGAGACTCATCCCTAAACACAACTTTTTGCCAATCTGTGACATTCCACATTGATCTGGCTTGGCACCACTGTAGACGCAGTCGCTGATGTTCCGGTGTTAAAGGGAGTGCGCGCCTGCTTCTGCAAGGCGTCTGGAGATTGTTTGCGGAACAATTGTTATGCCTACATCTGCTCGTATCGTTGAACGAGTTACTGTGGGGTCCACAAGTGCCTTCCGCACAATCCTTCGATCCTCTCTCCTCGTGGTCTTCCTGGTCGCTCCAGAGATCCGGTTCTCCGCACGTGAGTACCTTCTCGTGTCCACTGCTCTCAACATTTTCTAACGGCACATTCCGAATGATCCACCTGGCCAGCAACACGGCGCGTTGACCAGCCTGCAGTTTTCATCCCGATAATAAGGCCTCTCTCAAACTCTAATTGTGAGAAATGTCTTCTAGCAAGTTTACCTGGCATGTTTCGCTTATCTAAGTCTTCTTACAGTCGGCAGGTAATCGTCGCGTCTTCGATTTTGCGCTGGCTTATATAGAACCCCTTTCCTGATTTAAGCACCATTTCGGTGTGCATGAGCATGGCACAAAACTTGATCATTTGCATATCACATTACGCTGCACTTATTTGCCAAGTTTCGACATTGTACAGATCCCCTGTATTTGTGTCGTTGCTCACCCTGTATTAGTTTAATTATCTTGATTTTGAGATCAAGTGAGTTTCTCATCTGTATCATTATGTGTATTAAATTTCATTTCAATCCGACGATTTCTTCTTAGGTCGCTATTTTCAATGTGTCTGAGTGTATTTATTGTTTTGCGATACTGCGTAGCTTCATCTTAATATTATCGTAGTCGTGAGAATATTGGAATAAACTAACAGAGGTAAAGTTGTTTTCAATGTAGAATAAATAGAACTAACCTTAAAAGTTAGGTAGGAATAAAAAAAAAGAAAACTATTAACATGTGATGGATTGCATTAGATGTACAAGAAGTTATTTTATCAACATTTTTTTATAAAATTGCAATTTTAGCACTATTTTACTATTTTTTCCCCAGAACGAAACGAACAACGTTACACACTTTTAGTATACCTTCAGATTATAAATGCTTCCAATGCAAGCACTAAGAGTACGGATGACAACAAATAAAACAGTTTCTACAAGAGTCAAATTTAAACTATTTTCTTTCTCAGGGCAACTGCGAAAGTATTTTACTTCACGTTTATTTTGCAAACATGTTTGGCATTCCAGTCACCTATCTAACTTAGTGATCATAATGCGATTCTTAGTCCTAGCATGCATCTTGCCAGTAAACGTTCTTTGTACGACCTCCTTCTGTCTACATCATTCCCACCAGCAGCATCATCAGAGAGCCCTTGATGAGGGAAACATTTCTCTTCTACAAGCCTAACGACATCAGCGACCATCTTGTATCCCAAAATATACAGTCCTCATTCAAGTATTCGAAATGCTTCATTATAAAGAAGGGCGCTTGTTCCATTGCAAAATTCAGGGCTTATGCAGTTCTACATAAAAAACATAAAAACTCACAGCTGTTGGACACACAAAAGCGGATACTTCATGCTGTGTGCACAAGTAGTGAGCTAATGTTCAATATCTCCGTGTAGAGAATCTCTATTACGGGTATTAATGGCAAAGTCACCAGTGCATATACTTGTACCATTTCACCCATTATTATCAGGAACAAAATTGCTGCTGCCATAAAATTTTATCCAAGAGATCGCATTTAATTTGTCGATTATCACTAATAGCTTTTTCAATCGATATCTTGTTTAATTAACGTTTTCCCCTAAAGACATACATTTGAGTTTCAAAAAAACACTTTAAAAACCCATTTTTCTATAGCTGCGATCCATCCATCTTCGTAAAAGTTTCTTTGGGAATTGTAGACAATATAAAAACTCATTTTCGTGTTCAATATTTTTTTTTTTAATGTAACTTCGAGCTATTTTTATTTACAGGCTATTACTTGCGTCACTGAACAATCCCCAATGGAGTTCAAAAGTTTAGCAGTGCAATACTGCTGCTTAAGAGGAAATACAAAAAAAAGTTAACCGAGTATGATTAATTACACCCAAGTGCAAACCGAATAAAAGTTGGACAACAGATTAAGTGCCAATAGATTAAGAATTATTTGCTGCGTCTGAAGTAAGTGTTAGTGCCATTAGTTTTCTTTTCCCTAGAGCGCTTGCCATGACAGCGGGAAAACAAGAGTAAGTAAAGTAACGAAAGGTAAAGTTGTTCTCGAATTGAATTGTTTTTCATGTTAAATTTTGCCTATTTTGCAAAGGATTAATTTTTAACTATGATAATAATGAACGAAGGAAAGAAAATAAAAACATAATGCAAAATACTGTTGAACTCAATTAATACGAAATGATAAGCGTTCAACAGTTTGTGTTAGCCGTCATTAGTAATACCCACGGATTAGTAAATTAAAAAAGAAAAAGAGCATTTTTTCAATACCTATAAAATAATTATACTGCTTATTCATAATTGTAAGCACTATTTGAATGTACTACTGAGCCAATATTTAGAAAAGTGCCAATTTGAAGTTGGAGTTTTCTGGATTTTTTTTTTTTTTTTTTTTTTTTTTTTTGCAGAAAAAAAACTAATATTGGATTGTCTAAATTGGGTCTAAATGCAAGAAAATAAAAGGGGGAAGGTCAAGGAAGTTATTTACCCCTCCTTAGATTACTCACTTTTAAGCAGTTACAGATCTGATGAATGTTACCGATCTGATGTTAATATGAGCTACATATTTGAGTTTATGCTTTCAGTCTTCGTTAGCATCTCTAAATATGATATCATTTCCTTGCATTTTTAACATAGAATTAAGATAATTATATTAAAATATATATATTAGGCTAAAAAATCAAATTTCATTATAAAAAAGCATTTCTTGGAAATAAAAATGAGCGATAAGGTTTTTAGATAAAATAAATTATGAGATTACCAAATCCAAGCTAATAAAACATTTGTTTTGTTTTAAAACAATACACAACTTCAACTTTTTCAACACACAACTCTGCTACTTGCTTTTCTTTAATTAGTTGCAGGAAATTTGATATCTTGATCAGAAATTCAAATTTAGCATACTAGTTATTATCTAGTTATTTAGCGAAGTTATGAGAAATTGAAGCACCAAAAAATAAATAAATAAATAAATAAAATAATAATAATTAATTAACTTAATTTCGGCAGTGTCAAGTTTTCTTATTTTACTAACTTCTATTGTTCGGTCATACAAACCACAAATGAAGCAATTGTACTAAAACTCATTGCTTTTCATTTTTTGAGAACAAAAATGTTCAATATATATGGCTAAAACCTATGATTTTTGCTTTTTATAATTCTGAAACGTGTGAGTTAGTTCTGTAACATATTCGCTGTTTTTTAATGTTACCGCTCTGACTGTTACCGATCTGACAAACTGACAAAGTTTTTTTTTTATGTCCGAGTCGATCGCACTAAACCAAAATCAAACACGTGGTTTTTTCACTTGTAACAAAGGACTATACTTATATATAAAATAATTTTTAAAATAATAAAAACTGCGCATTTTAGAGCGTGTTACCGATCTGATGACTCAAATGACACACATTTTATAAAATCACTTTAAAAAAATCTTACCTACAATTTTAGATGCAGATATGCAAATTTTTAATTACGATTCGATAAAACATCCCACCAGGTACTCAGTATCACGTGGTATAGGTGCAGGAAATGATTTTGGGAGCCTAAACATAGATCGGAAGTTATTGTTACCACTCTGACGGCGGAACTTGGGCCACGCTTATTTCGCATCGGCTAGAAAATCAGAAATCGGTTAAAACAAAAATGAAGTAAAATATTAACAAAGGGGTATAAATAGAATCGTTTTTTGTGCAAGTGCGTTTTTTTGGGAAGTTAGAAAGTGCGTATGACCTGTTTGCATGCTAAGCTTTGCTACTGGGGACACGTTACCGATCTGATTTTTGATGTATAAAAACAATATTTTCTGAAGAAAAAAATTTTTTTTCTGATGTTATTAGATGAAATGAAAGCAGAACCTTATCTTTTTTCTGTGGAAAATTATTTTTTTTAACTAGTTATTGAAATACTAGTAAAAATTCACTTGGGACTCAAATTGGCACTTTTCTAAATATTAGCTCTACTGTCATTTCTAGTATTCAGAAAAATTTGAATTAATTCAAAAAATGAACCATTATTCAAAAAAAGATAACCCACAATAGAAAATAGAAATAAGTAAACGGGATACACATTAAATTTTATGTACGTGAAAGAAACGTGCAAGCATTTTAGAAAAAAATACTTAAATGTATCACATCAGGTTTTTTTACGTGCCGTTGGAGGGGGGGGGGAAGGGGGGATCCGTGAAGTTAATACATATTCAGGAGGGGGTCTGCGGAGGTGGTGCGGACATTAGGAACCACTGACTTAGAGGGTTATAGCTCAAAAAGGGGGGGGGGGTAAGATCATAGAGAACTCAAACCCATATGAGTTAAAATATCACTAATTATTAAAAATTATAGGAATCTCAAATCTATTTATTTTTTCAATTCAATACTTTTTAATTAAATTTTTAATTGAAATGATAACGCAGGTTTAGTGTCAAAATACTCGAAATGCGTTATCATCTACACTATTATTGTACGGGGGTTGGAGGGGAGGGGATCGATATATGTTTAAGCTGGATTGCGAATACTAAAATGTTTTGAGAAGTGCTACTTAAACTATATAATCTGTTTAAAACACTTCATTATTTTAAGTGACAGATCCCTGAATTCCTTTTTTTTTAATTTTAATTTAAAATAGGAGAAGTGTGGAAGTACCTGAAAAGTACTCTTTTGCATTAGAATTAAGTTCTTTAAATGAAATGCGTAGTATAGGTTAGTATTCTTTCTAGAACTTATCAAAATAATTCAGAAGTATAATTTCTATGCTTTTGACAGCAATAAAATTATTTTATTTTTCACAAGTAATTTTTCTGTCCTTAGAGGTAAATACCTAAAGTAAAAAAAAGTACATTGTATTTTAGCTTCTAACATAGGCTCATATTTTTAAAAACACTATTTGAATGAGAGATGAAAAAAAAATTCATTGCAGAAAATGTCTAATTATTGTTTCATTATGGTACAATAAGGAATGCAGCATTAAGAAATATTTTTCGTGTTTTGAGAAACATCAAAAACAGGAAAGTTCATATCTTTAATTAACATTTAATTACATAGAAATATCAGCTTACGACATTTTTCTGAGCCTGTTTTCTACTTCATTGAGAAAATGACCATAATAACAGAAATGAGCAAAGATATTTTCGTTAATGAGAAAATGATCTTTTTTTATAGATGATCTCATTAATTCTGTTCGTAAGCCGGGGACCGCAATTGAGATTAAAGTCAGATTTATCATGCGTCATATTTTCAGTTTTTTCTGAACTTTTTAATCTTGTTCCCTTCAGGGGAGAAATATTTTTCCTTGTAATCATTTTCTCTCGTAATCAATAACATAAAAGTGCTGTGAGCCACAAAAATCCTATTTAGAAATTTAAAAAATCTTATGAGACTGTTTTTGGACCATTCGCAGTAAAGGATTACTTGCTAGAAGCAATTTTTCGAGCTCCACTGATAATATGAGCAAATGTACTCGCTTCAATGTGATACTCAATTGAACTAAAAATTACCCACGATTATCCGCGGAATTAGGTGGCACCAGGCCCGTCATTTAGGGGGGCAGGGGGGGGGTCAACTGCCCCCCCCCCCCCGACTTTGGGAAATCAATGTATTGGCATATAAGTGGGCGTGGTTTTTGCCACTTTTTGGTAAATTTTACATTGTGTATGCACCCTTTGCCCCCCCCCCCGGAAAAATTCGAAATGACGTCCCTGGGTGGCAAGGGTATCGCGAATAACGAAAACCGCAGATAATCCGAAAAAAGCATAAAATAAGGGGTAAAAAAGATAAAAAATGTCCTTTGCTTAAAAATAATTGCAAAACACTTAAGACGTGATATCTAAAAGGTACAGTATAAAAAGTTATTTGTATTCGAGGTTCTTAAGCATATCAAATCTATAAAGAAGTGGTACTTGCCATAATGCCCACGTAAAATAATTTATTTAATGAAGCACACCGCACTCTTGGGTAAGACATGTTAAGAAAAATTGGATTTCAGACCAGTGTTTTTGTAGAAAAATTAATGCTCTATACGAATAAAGTTAACTATGAATATTTTCCCCCGAGACCCTCGCGAATAATCGAGAGTTTATTGTATACTGAAATTCCGCATTTCTCTATCAGTTTCAATGCCTCGTTCAGCACATTTTGTGATACAGCTACTCAAAGTAGGGGGCTAGGGAATAATTCCTTTCCCGCAGATCATTCAAATAAAGAAAAAGAGAAGGTGAAGATCAAGAAAAAGAGAAGGTGATCCTGCCAGTTACTGTGTTCGAGAAAATCATGGACTACCTATTCGGTACCATTTATGGTCGAAAATTTCGGTCACTAGTATGACGAATGTCTTGAGGGTATTTGATGATTATTCTCTGCTTTGGGGGGGGGGGGAGCTAGACAATGGCACATTAAAACTTGCAATACCTGTTTCTTAAGTATCTAGTTTCTTTTGGCTGCATGCGTAATAACAAACAGTTTTCCACACCAAGGTTTGCACATTAGATATACCTTCTTTCCAGTTTTCGGAAGAAAAAGAAAAGACTCCTCTAAATTTAGATCAGTAAAAACTTAGGAAGCAAGAGCTTAACAGGAAATGAGCTAAGCAGTATATAAACTGAAAGTACTTTATTGGTAAACTTTTTTTTTCTAATAATGTAATAATAAAAAATTACCGAGCGGAAACAGAATTGTCTGAAAATGATTGTTGAGATTTTTTTTCCCACCAACAATGATCAATTTGTGTAACCTTATTTCTATAACTTCTCTTGCGTTTTTGAAAAAGTACCAGGGAATCGAGCTCGCTCGGTTAAAAAAAAAGAGTTTTGTAAACTCGTGTTTTTTTCTGAAGTGCGAAGTACTTATTTAGATAAACTTCAAAAGCATTTTGAGCCTTTGGTTGCAATTACGCATTCAAAATAGCAGTAATTTATTTTAAAAAACATAGCCCTATTTAATACATGCTCACCGTAAAATCACACCTAATTTTATTTCATTTCGCGCCGAAGGTGCGAGAGGGGTTGATGAGAATGGATGCAGAGTCCCTGTTCTCCAGTACGTATTTGGTTCCAGTTGGTTTTGACTTTCACTTCACTTCCCACTCCAGGTTCCCCCACCCCCCGTACATGCCACAACTCGCTTTTTAACCGGGATGGGGCCTTGAAGAGCGCTCTGTTCATTTTTGAACCAGGCCCAAGGGCCGAACAAACCCTTGGCCCAGCATCCCACAGAAGTTTCGTTTCACTTCGAGGATTTTGTGACCACGAACATTTTTAACGTCCCCCAGCCACCATTAATGAAGACGGTGGATCTTTGATCGGCGGCTATATGATCGACCGGAGACCCTCTGGTTACGAGTCCGACGACTTACCGATTGGACTACCGCGGCCTCAGGCCCTTATATAGACGAGCCGACTCATCAAGATTAAGTTTGACCTCTTTGGATCCAGCGCGTGTGTGAGGATTGTCTTTTCTGGCGAGTTATCGCTTTTTGGTAACTTTTTACGTAAATTTAACAAAGCTTGGCAATGTCCCGAAACTTTGTTCTGGTAACCCTAATTCCTCAACAATGAAAAATGAAAGTGAAAGTTAATGAGTTGGATCCAAAGTGGTGAAACTTAAGCTTGATGAGTCAGCCTGTGTATATAGCGGCTCTACCGCGGCCCATACCCAATTCTAACTATTTTGATCGATCTCTTTTAAATATCAAAAACAATAACGGTGTTGCCAAAAATTATTTGCCAAATATAAAAATATAAATTTACGCTTATGTGATTAGATATGAAATCCATTGTTAAAACGTGGTTGCTATGAAACAGTAACAATAAGAGTAATCATAAAGAAAATGGCGTAGTAAGAAATCTTCTCAAACTTTTAATGAATCCTGTCTGTAACTCCGAACTGCTCGACAGTGGCCCTTCAAAACCGGCGCCAATCGATTCCTCGTAGCCAAATACCCCAGACCCCCAAGTTTACCGGAGTTTATTAATTCTGGGGCGATTTTTGACTTGGCAACCATTCCTTGTATTATAGTATAGGATATACGAGAAAAACAAACCTGCCTATGTTGTCCTTTTTATTATTATAATTATTGTGATTTTTAAAACTATTTTTAAAGTAACATACGACATGATGTGTTTTCAAACGTAAAACAAGTGGAAAATGAAACCATCGACGACTTTAAAATGTTGCATCGCATACTGTTGTGTTATTACTTTTAAACTCCGGTTTTGGTCCAAAATAGCGGTTACTTTCAGTCGGATTATCTTAGGAATACGATGAACTAGAAAACAAGCTTTTCCAGCAGATTTTGTTTCTATGCTTATTTTAAGTGTTTAATATAACAAGTTATACAACTGTGTATATTCTCTATTTATTTGCGTTTTTAAAAAGTTTTTAGGATAAAAACCAGTTGAATTTAAAAAAGTTCTGTTCTATTAGCAAGCAAAACGAAACAAAACATAAAACTACAAGTTTTGTGCCAAACTTGTTTTCTTACTTAAACTTAAAAGAATTTTTTGTAAAGTATTTTCAGCTGTATTTTTCAAACAAATGTTTCATTTATTTTAGTAGTACTGAATTTATTTAAATTTTTTTTCAGACTGTTCTATTTTCACAAAAAATTCCTTTGAAAAGAAGTTTAAGCATGCATTGTGATGAGAAGGAAAAAAAACTGGTATTTCCTTTTAAATTCCCAAACGCACAAAATGACATTCTTTCTGCAATCAAAACGACCTAAATTCGATTCCAAATTCCATTGTAATGTAACGGAAGCTTTATCTATTTTTCGTTTTTGACTAGATAGATTTTTAGAAAAAAATATGAGATATGGACAGAAAGGATGAAGCTCTATAACTTTTAGTTGTCAAAAAAATGAACTGTCGAAAAATTTTTGAAAAATGAGTTATTGTCATAATTTTTTGTTGCCTTCAAAGGGATTTGGAAGCAAAAAATGTTTCATAATACAACTTAAAAATAAGTAACTTTTTTGAAGGTGAGAAATAGAAGATGGGGGAGGATACACATTGATGAAGTCTTTATTCTCAACATAATAATACATTAAAAGATGTTTGATAAAGTCAAAAATATTATCAAACACTCATATTTACTTCAATGGAAGAGAGAAAGATAAAACGTCGCATTTGTGGCACTGAGAAATATATATATATTTTAATTTTTTGGTCACTCTTGTGCGCACTTAGCGTACGTATATGCAGTGACTTTTTATACAGCACAGGATCATATCCTCTAGCCTGCAGTTCGGGGTGCTAATAAGGACACTGGAGTCCTTATGATGCCAAAATAGTTGCAACTAAATTGGTATTTGTATACAATTAGAGTAATTACAGATCCCTAGACCTGTATTCAAAACATTTAGTGCTGCTATAGTTCCTCGCATTTTATACATTAAAATAAATTTGCGCATGCGGGAAAGCTATTTCTAGCGAAACTGAACCAAATTTTAATTTACCTCTTTGAATATTTCAAATAATACAAAGTTTTCGCCAAAACAAGAAAAGAAATATCCTATAGTATAAAAAAGAAAGTATTGATTTATAAAACAAAAGTTGCATTAAGAAAACTATTTTCTTGAAGCTAAAAAAAATTTGCGTATTTCAATAACTCAACATTCAATTACTTTTGCTGCATCTACTCTCAAGTTACATGTGTTTAAATGTGCGACTTTTTTTTGCGGAAGATTTTACAAAATCGTCAATTCTCTTACCTTTTTCAGTTGGTTATGCCACTCTTACTCTAATCACGTCATATTCTTTTCTATGAATATTTCTTCTATTTTGGTAAGACCACGTAGAAGAACGAAATTTTTATTCGCTGAAAATTCAAGCCATATGTTTAAATACAAATCCTACTCTCGAAATTAAAATTAACGCAGTCTTGACTTTTTTTTTTTTTTACGGACGATTTTACAAAATCTTCAACAACCAGAACCTTTTTTAGGTTGATTATGCCACTTTTACTCTAACCACGCCACGTTCTTTTCTAGGAATATTTCTACCATTTTCGTGAGAACGCGTGGAAGAACAAAATTTCTATTCGCAGAAAATTCAATCAGCGCTCTCTTGCGGAACCGATGTTCCTTTCTCATCTAAATTTTCCAATTGTAAGCAGCCAATAATATTCAACAAACTAATATTTGCTTGATGTTTCTACAATAATGGAACGTTGCGGTTTAAGATAGCGGTGGATATTTGAAATCATCGGAAATTGTAAAGCGTAAAATGTGCTTGATTTGAGTATATTTTGCTTATGGAGTATTTTCCGATCCAGTGCGATCTCAAATAATCAATGACATTTAATTTACTTCTCCAGAGAAATACTTTGCATTTGGGTTCATTCTAATTTAATTGAATTTGCAACATTTCCTGGAGCAATAGAACAATTACTTTTAAACACTTTCAAAATAAATTAGATGAGTTAAATAAAAATTATCAGAATATTCGATTAAATTTAATGCAACTCTCGATGCTTGGCACTCGACACAAGCAACTATTTATACTTGAAACTCTCGACATAATTTTGAAAGTGTGCAGCGATTTTGAACACTTGAAAAAATATACTCCTTCGCCAGAAACTTATCAGGTAAGAGCTGCTCAAATTCGGATTTTTCGTAACTTTTCGGTTCTGTAAAGGGGTTTGAGCACTTTGAACTTTTAAAAATGAATAAAAAATTGTAGGTTAGGTTTAAACTATACTTGCTCTTGCTCCGGAGATATATGAAAACAGAGAAAACCCAGTTTTCCAGCTGAAAATTATGTTTTTTATAACTAACACATTGAAAAAAAATTCAAGAAAAGCAACCAAAAGTTGTGTTTTGATTTGAATTGATCTGCATATCCGGGGGAAAATATGGTCACATTTTTTCTGTTTCGAAATGTCGACTTGGGTCCATTCCGAGCTCTGCCAGATTTAAATGGCTAAAAAATTCAAAATTGTAGCAGTAGTACGACATAGAATTTTGCCGCATTTTGAGCCCACACAGAAGATGCTATATCAAAATGCGCAATTTTGGTGGATTTTTGACCAGTACGCCACATTGTACGACGTCTTTAAATAATTTTTAATACATCTTGTTTTGAATACCCGTCAGCTTTTTTAATCTGCTGAGACTGATCAACTCATACATCTCTCTCAATGAGTGTACGTGGTTAACATTTTATTATTAATTGAGCTTAATCAGTCACATAGCAATCAATAACCTTCCAAAGATTTTCCGGTTTATGTTGCTAATTTTGCAATGATTAAACAAAATTTGGAGCAGCTGTGGCTAATGTTCTATGAGCCAACTTCGACTAAAGATATTTCAAAACCGTCTCTGCTTTTTTAATATCTTTAAAGAGCATTAGCTAAACTTTATGGCGCTCCATATTCTCTATATAGATTTTTAGTCCGGGAGCTAACTGTCAAAAATCAATGGAATACTGCAAATCGTGATAAGAAGATGTCACTTGGTGGGAATGTTGTTCAGGGCTATACATTGAAATTAAGACCCAGAGGCACTTTCAAAAACCGTTTTAATCCAAGATGGCGGCGTTTTTCAAAATGGCGGCCTATACTACTGCTTTTGCAATTTAACTCACACAAAAGAGGTTTTTACATCAAATTATATGTTTTTCAGGCCAAGGGTTTCATTAAGTATGTTGAAAAAAAGCTAAATGTTCATTTTGATGTTTATTTTTCATTTATTTTTAAGAATTATATTGTTTACGAGAAGACTACATGTAGTATCCAAAATCTTTTAGAAAGTTAGCCAAATTGCGACCGAAGAAAATAAACTGGGAAACCTGGTGCGGTGGTAACCTAACCATACTCAAATTAGTCTCCTAAGAACTCCACACACATCTCCCAGCGGTGCTGCTATTGTTAGAAGCATTCCGAGAAGGCCCGTTTAGTCTGTGGAGTTAGCGACAAAAACAGCCGAAATATTTCACTTCCGGATACCAGTGTGAAATTTGGTACAGAGCTTATGTACATATATAAGAACAAAAAACCACCGGGAGACACTTGATCAGGGGTCATGAACTCCCGTGATGACGTCATCAAGATGGCCGCTTTTACAGGTAAATACGTTCGTTTAATTGCTTAAAACTCCATCATAGATGGAAATATTGCAAAACACAAATGTATCATTTGAAAGCTCTTTGAAAGAGCTATTTGGAAAGATTTAATTTTTCTTTCTGAGGTCAAGGTCCCACCTGTAATGACGTCATCAAAATGGCCGCTTTTACAGGTAAATACGTTTGTTTGACTCCCCCTAAAACTCCATCATAGATTTAAATATTTCAAAACTCAACTATATCATCTGAAAGCTCTTTAAAAGATCTATTTGGAAAGGTTTAATGTTTTTTTCTGAGGTCAAGGGCCCACCTATGATGACGTCATCAAATGGCCGCTCTTACATGTAAATACGTTCGTTTAACTGCTTAAAACTCGATCATAGATTGAAATATTGCAAAATTCAAATATATCATCTGAAAGCTCTTTAAAAGCGCTATTTAGAAAGATTTAATTTTTCTTTCTGAGGTCAAGGGCCCACCTGTGATGACGTCATCAAAATGGCAGCTGTTACAGGTAAATACGTTTGTTTAACTCCCCCTAAAACTAAAACATAGATTTAAATATTTCAAAATTCAACTATATAATCTGAAAGCGCTTTAAAAGATCTATTTAGAAAGATTTATTTTTTCTTTCTGAGGTCTAGGGCCCACCTGTAATGACGTCATCAAAATGGCCGCTTTTACAGGTAAATACAATTGTTTAACTCCCCCTAAAACTCTATCATAGATTTAAATATTTCAAAACTCAACTATATCATCTAAAAGCACTTTAAAAGATCTATTAAGAAAATATTTAATTTTTCTTAGCCGCTTTTACAGGTAAATACGTTCGTTTAACTCCCCTTGAAACTCCATCATAAATTTAAATATTTCAAAACTCAACTATATCATCTGAAAGCTCTTTAAAAGAGCTATTTAGAAAGATTTAATTTTTCTTTCTAAAGTCAAAGGCCCACCTGTGATGATGTCATCAAAATGGCCGCTTTTACAGGTAAATACGTTTATTTAACTCCCCCTAAAACTCCACCATAGATTCAAATATTGCAAAACTCAAATATATCATCTGAAAGCTCTTTAAAAGAGCTATTTAGAAAGATTTAATTTTTCTTTCTAAGGTCAAGGGCCCACCTGTGATGACGCATCAAAATGGCCGCTTTTACATGTAAATACGTTTGTTATACATTTTCAATTTAAAATTGTTATAACTTTTCAACTATTTGTCTTAGAAAATAAAACCAAGCACTATAAAATAGCTCTTTTAAAGCGCTTTCGGATGATATATTTCAGTTTAGCAATATTTAAATCTATGATGGAGTTTTAAACAGTTACATGAGCCCATTTACCTGTAAAAGCGGCCATTTTGATGACGTCATCACAGGTGGGCCCTTGACCTCAAAAAAATTAATTAAATCTTTCTAAATAGATCTTTTAAAGCGCTTTCAGATGGTATATTTGAATTTTGAAATATTTAAATCTATGATGGAGTTTTAGGGGGAGTCAAACAAACGTATTTGCCTGTAAAAGTGGCCATTTTGATGACGTCATTAAAGGTGGAACCTTGACCTCAGAAAGAAAAATTAAATCTTTCCAAATAGCTCTTTCAAAGAGCTTTCAAATGATACATTTGTGTTTTGCAATATTTCCATCTACGATGGAGTTTTAAGCAATTAAACGAACGTATTTACCTGTAAAAGCGGCCATCTTGATGACGTCATCACGGGCGTTCATGACCCCTAATCAAGTGTTTCCTGGTGATTTTTTGTTCTTATATATGTACATAAGCTCTGTACCAAATTTCACACTGGTATCCGGAAGTGAAATATTTCGGCAGTTTTTGTCGCTAACTCCACAGACTAAACGGGCCTTTTCGTTAATGCTTCTAACAATAGCAGCACCGCTGGGAGATGTGTGTGGAGTTCTTAGGAGACTAATTTGAGTATGGTTAGGTTACCACCGCACCAGGTTTCCCAGTTTATTTTCTTCGGTCGCAATTTGGCTAACTTTCTAAAAGATTTTGGATACTACATGTAGTCTTCTCGTAAACAATATAATTCTTAAAAATAAATAAAAAAATAAACATCAAAATGAACATTTAGCTTTTTTTCAACATACTAAATGAAATCCTTGGCCTGAAAAACGTATAATTTGATATAAAAACCTCTTTTGTGTGAGTTAAATTGCAAAAGCAGTAGCATAGGCCGCCATTTTTAAAAATGCCGCCATCTTGGATTAAAACGGTTTTTGAAAGTGCCTCTGGGTCTTAATTTCAATGTATAGCCCTGAACAACATTCCCACCAAGTGACATCTTCTTATCACGATTTGCAGTTTTCCAACAGTTAGCTCCCGGGCTATTTATCATTTTTCAATCTAATGAGATTCTTTGTTATTCGGTATTTCTTAAATTAGCTTCGCGGCCGTGTGCATAGATTGATTGCTAGATAATCTTAATTTGGAAAAGAATGTGCGATAGGAGCTAAAAGATGAATTTTCATGGATAAGATAAGCAAATTTTAGTGCTGTAATTACAATAACCCTTTTCTGGTCAATAGAATGATTTTTGGACTGGGTTATAATCAACGTCAATTATTACGGCATGTTCTTGCTTAATGACATGTTTTCCGACATGTAAGGGAATGTGAAGCAAAGTGAAATATCACTGCAAACTAAAAAGTTGAAGTATTTACTCTGTTTTTAGTACTACTTAACTGGTAATACACTAGGTGGCCAAAAGTATCCGGACACTTTCAAAAATTCACATTTTTACATATAGCTCGAGAAATAAGTGATCAATTGTTCTTTAACTTTAGTCATACAAAATATAGGCTTCACCGAACATTTCCAAGTTGAAATTAAATTACCCTTGCATTTGGGGGACGACAAGAAGGGGGTTGAAAGAAAAACCGCTTTTTGACCATAACTCTTTGAAAATAACTCGGAATAAGCTATCAATTTCAGTAATTAATTAGCATACTATGTATAATTACTGTACAAATTTTTATGAACGTACCACTCTTACTTCTGAAGATATGAAACATTTTTGAAAAAACGGCAATTTTATTTGAAGGGTTTTTGCTCATTACACGCAGAGTTTTTGATTAAACCTTATCACAACTTCAGGAAAGATGACAAAATACAAGAGAAAGAACATACTAAAACGGTAAATAAAAATATTAAAAATTCGATGAGATATGAACATTAAAAGGAAATAATTTTTCACGGCGCATGCGCGAACGACAGAAATTTATAACTACAAAAATATTGTAGCCTGATTTATACTGCATCTTATAAAAAAAGTTCCAGTTGAATATCATGAAAAATGAAAAAGATATCAGCGATCTAGTGAGCTGTATTTCATTCATTCGCAGACAAAACATAAATAGTGAGGGTCTGTCCACAAAGAGCTATTTTTAAATTAAAGGTTATTGCGTCGTCGTTCAAAACCAACGTTTCAGAGGGTGTCCGGATACTTTTGGAAACCTACGTATAAGGTCTTTTTGGCCGAACAGACGAAATGTGACGACAATGCCGAATATAAATTTTCAAACTGTATACAATTTAACATTGAAAAAAAATGATCGATTGTCACCACACTATTTGTGGACAACCCCTCACTATTTATGTATTGTCTGCGAATGAATGAAATACAGCTCACTAGATCGCTGATATCTTTTTCATTTTTCATGATATTCAACTGGAACTTTTTCTATAAGATGCAGTATAAATCAGGCTACAATATTTTTGTAGTTATAAATTTCTGTCGTTCGCGCATGCGCCGTGAAAAATTATTTCCTTTTAACGTTCATATCTCATCGAATTTTTAATATTTTTATTTACCGTTTTAGTATGTTCTTTCTCTTGTATTTTTTCATCTTTCCTGAAGTTGTGATAAGGTTTGATCAAAAACTCTGCGTGTTATGAGCAAAAACCCTTCAAATAAAATTGCCGTTTTTTCAAAAATGTTTCATATCTTCAGAAGTAAGAGTGGTACGTTCATAAAAATTTGTACAGTAATTATACATAGTATGCTAATTAATTACTGAAATTGATAGCTTATTCCGAGCTATTTTCGAAGAGTTATGGTCAAAAAGCGGTTTTTCTTTCAACTCCCTTCTTGTTGTCCCCCAAATGCAAGGGTAATTTAATTTCAACTCGGAAATGTTCGGTGAAGTCCATATTTTGTATGACTAAAATTAAAGAACAATTGATCACTTATTTCTCGAGCTATATGTAAAAATGTGAATTTTTGAAAGTGTCCGGATACTTTTGGCCACCTAGTGTATTTTAACCCATTAATGCCTAGCATCCCTTTTTAGGGACGATGCAAAAAAGGGTCTAAATTTTCCCAAAATGAACATTTTAACCCAATAATAGTGTTTAATTAGTACCTTGGTATTGTTTCAATTCGTCATTAATATATTGTTGCACATAACCATTGTAAAGTGTGTTCTGTAGCAGTTTTAATATGATCTTTATCAAAAATTAGATCGTTCACAATCTCAAGAAAAAAAAGCTAATTTTTCAAAGTTATTCCCAGCTTCCCGGTTTATGTTAATTGCTGATTTTATTTCTTCTTATAAAATGTCTTTTTAAATATTATATCGCAGGCAGAAAAAAATTTTAGTAAAAAAAGTATGTACTCTCTGGGGTCTATCGTAGCTTTTGAGGGACGATTTTTCTTTCCTTAATAAAACAATTATTTTTTACATAATATTTTTTTTATTATTTTTCCTGTCCATTAAACACTGTTTGTAACCAGTATACAAAATATCTTTGGAAAAAAATGCCAGGCATTAATGGGTTAATATTTTATAACAACACATATAGTCTACTTCAATCAGGAAAAAGTTACCTCTGAAAATCAAAGCACATTATAATGCATTCAAATTTTAAAATTTAAGTCTTATATACTTTGTTGTAAGTCAAAATTGTACTTTTGTTGTTATAACATTATAAAGTTCTTGATATGACAATTTTAAATATTCATTAAGACCTGCTAATATTCGGTGCACTATTTATTTACTTATCACTTTATTTTATTTAAAATGCTTTGCACAAAAGTGCATGTGGGCAAAGTGAATGGGGAAAATTAAAACAGTTCATTTAATTTACTTATTAAATTACTTACAGATTCATTTATTAACTAATTCATTTACATTCCTTCATTTAATATCCACATATTTATTCATTCGGTTATCTTCATATTTATTCACTGTTTCATTCATTCTTTTTTCATGACTTCTTTTATTTACTCCTTGAGGTTTGAAAAAAAGTATTTTTAATAACCAAACAAAATAATATTTCCTAAAAAAATATTTATTTTTCACTTTTCTCAACAAAAAAGGGAACAATTTTTCATTTTTTTCTTTCTTTTTTTAAAAATACATTATTGAAGTTACAAATTTTCTACTAAACACAAAAAATTACATTTCTTTGCAAGTTTTATTATAAAATACATTTTTCTTTCTTCATACATTGTAATTTTCAAAGAAAATTTCCAATTTGTTCATTTTAAAAATACGTAACTTAATTAAACTATTTCACTTCGCTCCACATTCTTCTTCAGAGTCTCGCAATAGCAGCAGCCTATTGTCTTATTTACATGAATTATGTCATTTCGGGACAAAATCAAATCAGTGCCACTAGAGTGTAAAAAAGTGAAATGCAATCACTTGTCAAGAGACTATCTAAAAACTGCTCTAAAAACTGCTTTTTGTGTAGAAAATATGACGAGAAAAAGCTACTAAACGTTCAGTTGGACCATATTCAAACTAACCCTTTCCAAAATTCTGTTTCTGAAATGGTTGTATTTACAGTTAAAGCCATCTCACAAGGGAAAATGTTGAACGAAAATGTTAAATTACTCCGCAGCATCAATTTCCTACGCGCTGGCAATAAATTCCAATTTAATCTTTTACACGTCTGACATCAATACAGTCTCATTTCCTTCTCATTTTTTTTTCACTCGGAGTTTTTGAAAGCTCCTTAAAAAGAAAGAAAATATTACTTCCAGTGGATTTAAATTTCCGCTTACTTAACCAGTTGTCCTTAAAAAGTACATAAAAATATTTTTAAAAAAACATTGATTTTCATACCTTTTTGTAGCGTCGTTTAGTGTGTAACTAATTTTGTTGAGAAGAAAATATCTTCCTTTTGTAATAACTGTTTTGCGTGGTAAAAATGTTATCGGATAAAACATTTTCCAAAACGTGTCGAGTTTATTTTACCCATTTACACTTGTTATTAAAAGCACAACTTTTCAAACTCTCAGAACAGCAAAAGTGTTATTTATACAATTCATTTAATATCATTTAACTTCTCATTCACTGCTAAATTAAGACCTGTTCACTACTAAATAAACACCCAGATATCCAAACGTATATCAAAATGTTAACCCCCAGATATTATATATGAAGCGTAATGATGATAAATTAAGTATTTTATTTCGAACTTTGAAGGACATGCTTCTTAGGAAGTTATAGTTAGAATTAATTTTACTCACAAAAGCACTACTAAACAGTTTATTGTCAAACTTTTGTCGCCAAGTGTTTGCCACTGTCGGCGATATATCACAAAGTTAAGTCACCTTTAAAGGAAAATAGGCTAAAAATGATGTTTTAAAACAACATTACAACAACTATTATTATATAAAACACAAGCAAATAAAACTATCAACGATATTTAATAAATGTACAAAATCATTGGATAAACAAAATTCAGTCCATTTTATAAATTTTATTTGCACAGAACAGTGTCGACGGTACATATAAAAAATATTTTTTCAAAAATAATATATTCCTTCTATATCATGCAAGTAAAATTCGCCAGAATAATGCTACCATATATACGTTTAAAGTAAATAATACTTTACAGTAAATTCCCATTTTAAATAGGGACAAAAACGAAACGATAAAGAAATCACAGCTATCGTTTATCAAACTAAAAAATGTAGTAATATATTTTTTAGCAAAACAAATTAACTTAAATTTACGATACTTATTTTTTAATTGAAAGCACCAAATTTCAAAAATAAGTAGTTTCCAAGTAAATTTTTATTTATTACTTTACGCATTACTAGTAAAGTTTTAAAAGAGGAAAATTGCTATTCTATTGTCCGTTTGGAGAAATCAGGTAACCAGTTTAAAACGCAAAATACACGAAGATGGCGGAATTTAAACTTGGCATACTTTCACAACGGTGCAAACTCACCCGCGACTGTCAATTCTTTTGAAATGATACCATCCATTTTTTCATATTTTCGCTTAAGAGCGTTTTCCCATTTCGTGTCAGAAAACTTTTATCACGTTGACACAACATGGAAATTTAAAAGCTTCGAAGAATGAAAAACGGCCGGCAAAGTTTTCTATTTTTTAGTTGATAGTAGGGAAATCGCAAAGTCGTATTTTCAGAGCGTTGATTTGATATAAGAAGTATGTTAAAAAATATATATGAATATATAGCGTAAAAGAATGCTAGAGGTGTTAAATCTGTACCTCAGAACCAGACTAACGTAAGTTCATTTTTGAAACTTTTCAGGAAAAGGGAAAAAAATGTCCGGATGCATGCAAAGGATGGGATTCGCTCTCTCTTAATGCTGCTAAATAATAGTGAAGGAATACCGTTCTCATGTGTCGATGCAGAATAAAATTCTACATCCAATTCATTAATAAAGTGAAAATCGTCATTTTTGGACTTACGTCGTTCTGGTTCTGAGGTACAGAAATTATTTTCAGTAACTAGGTTATTTTGTATGCATTAAATAGCGCCATGTATGAGTAAAAACATTTTCGACTAAAAATTAAACATGTTCAATACTTGCTCCAAAATTTAGCAAAATTCGGACACACTCAAGCGAATTCGAAAAAAATTTTCACCCCCCAGTCGTTTTAATCCTTTATTTCCCAAATTAATTTAACAATGAATTCATATATATATATATGTTTTTTTTTTGTTTTTTTTAGTTGAAAATACATCAAACAACATGTATACCCACAATAAAAAATTTGAAAATCTCGAGGGTCTAAGGCCCCTACGCCTTAGGACCCCTAAGAAAACTGTTTCCGATCGCAAGTACCATCTGTTGGCCTCTCAGCAAAGTACCAAGAGTGGTCTTAAAAACTTCAGCATGATTCTAGCCATTTAGGGTTCATAATACTAAATTAATATAAGCGGGACTTCTGAGCCCCGTGGGTCATAAAGGGTTAAAAGCTCAAACAAACGTGCAAAATTCCGTTGAACAACTAAATTAGGCCACGAATACCATTGATTGCTCCATTAATGTTTCAAATAATCAGGTCTGAAATTAACAAGAAGTTCTGTCAAGAACTAAACGAGCCTACTTTCCCGTACACCGACATCGGCATTGTAGCATCTGATCAATATTCTCTTGATTATCTGAAACTGAAAATTATGTCAAACATACCTCTATAGCACTTAAAGCTGATTTCTAAAAGCAAAATATACCCCTCTCATCAGATGAAATAGACACGTAAAAATTAAATAAACGAGTCAATTAAGTTTTGTCGCACCTTTTAAAGAATGTAACTGTTATAGTTCTTCCGTAGAAAAATTCCACAATCGTTTTCAAAAGAAAAAAAAAATAAATAAAATAAAAGTACAAAGAACTTCAAAACACATTTTATCAAAGAAAGAAAAAAAAACTCGTTCGTTAATAAAATGTCTTGAATTTCATTTTTAATCCGTTGCCAGTTGTTAAATATAAATAAAGAATAAAATGCTCTCGTGAATGAAAAATTTTTGTTAGCAAAAAAAAAAAAAATATCGTCTGCCAAAAAAAAATCATAATAATAATAAATTAAATAAAACAAATAAATAAATAAACAAAAAATCGTCTGCCCAGTCAGTCATTTTTTTCTGAGCCTGCATTTCCGCCATGTTTGCGGAGTCGGAGTCGGAATCAGAGTCCTCACAGAAGATTATTCAGAAAAGTACTTTACAATACATTATTTATCAAAATCATTTTCTTACAAAGTTAGTTTGAAGGAAATCCGCCTTGAAGTTCAGAATCAACATTCAATTTAAATTTTCCAGTAGGCGCTCATGTTAAATTTTTTTCTGAACTGTTCATCATTGAACGAAAAATGGTTCAAATTGAAAAGTGAAATATGGGAATGAGTCTCTACGAGATCTTTCGAACAAAAAAAGTTTATTCAATTCGGACGGTTCACTTAAAAGTTATTAGGTGGAGAAAGGTTGCTTGAACGGTTCAATGTTGAACCAAAAATGTTCAAATTTAAAATTTAAATACGGTAATTAAGTGTCCTTGCCGAAATGCTTCGAACAAAAAAAAATTGTTTAAATCAGACTGTTCACTCAAAAGTTATTAGGGGTGACAGCTTGTTTGAACGGTTCAATGTTGAACGAAAAATTGTTCAAATCGAAAATGTAGATACGGGAATGAAGTACCCTTGAAAAGATCTTTCGAACAAAAAAAAGTTTGTTCAAATCGGACTGTTAACTAAAAAGTTAATATCGCGGGCCAGGTTGTTTGAACGGTTTAAAGTTGCACCAAAAATTGTTCAAATCGAAAAATCAAATATGGGAATGAGCTGTACTCGCCGAGATCTTTCCAACAAAAAAAAGTTTGTCCAAATCGGAATGTTCATTCAAAAGTTATTAGGGGGGGACAGACAGACCGACAGACCGACCGACCGACAGACCGACACACAAATTCCCCATCTCAATACCCTACTTTCAAATTTTTAATTTTTCGATATTCATTTTACCTCTTTATTTTTTTAACTTGGCGATATTTTTTGGACTTGGCGATATTTTTTAGATGCATTAAGCCACTTTTAATACTTTTTTCGTCTTTCTTTTATTTTTAACTGGAAAGTAGGCTAAAAAAGAAGTCCTTAAATAACATTAACCCATTTATGCTCAAGTTTTTTTTAACAATTTTTTTTAACTTTTATCTGTTTAGAACTCTTACCTGGAATATTTTACATACATTTTAGGCTTAAAATAGTTCGCCGTTGCCATATTTATTAAGTTGTTTAACGTCCTGTTTATGGAATATTTTGCAAATATGCGAGCAAAAAGCGACCTTACGAGACTTTACTTTTGCAAAGTAACATTACAGAAGGCCTCTGTGATCAATTTTAAGCAAATCATTTTAAAATAGTTTAATAGTATGAAAATGAAGTTCGCAAACAAAAACTTACTTTCTGTGGCTACCCATGCTGGATCGTTGTCTGACTGATTTATCTGAAAATAGCTGTCAGTAAATAAATTCTGATGTCAAAATAGCGGCTCTAACTGGTTTTCTCAAGAAGAAGGACTATTAAATTTGTGAAAAACAGCTTTAGTAAAATGATATACCCCTTACAGGTTTTTGTATGTAGTAACTAACAAGCGCCCCGTTTTTAGGCTACTGGGCATAAATGGGTTAAGAAAGCTATTGAAGTATAAAGGAATTCTCCAACTCCATTCTTTGGCACCAATGTCACAAAGAGACCACATTGCCGTTTTCCAGCCCAAAACTTGGTTGTTCGAGTTATTAATGCGGATAAATATTGAGCATAATTGCTCGTTCGCGGAAGCACCTACTTGCCTCAAGCCATGGGCATTGGGCACTAGGGTGGGGCGAAAAATAAAATTTTTTCAGATCAACTTCTAATAGCTGCCAAAAGTTGTCTTTGGTGATAGTTAGCTTTTGTGCAAATTTTGAGAAAAATCGGTTAGTATCTTCAGGGGGCGCTGCGATCGCAAAGTTTTACCATAGCTTTGATAGGGATTTTATGGTTAAAAGATGAAAAACAAAACAATGCCGTTAGCTAAACTCATTTCATTTTTTTTACTCATAAGATATTCATGCATTCACAGCATATGAAATAACTCACGAAAATTATTTTACATGATATGTTCATGTTTCAAGCATCTGAAAAGGAAACAAAACAGTAAAAAATAGTGATTTTTAAGACAATATTAAGTAAAAACTGAATTTCTTTTACAAAATGTGACTTAAAAATTATGAAACAGCAAACATATGACAACATTAAACAGCATTACTTAAAAATAAATGAAATATGTTTTTAAAAAATATGTACAAAACGTACATGATACGAGAATTTTATGCGTCACAGTTTGAGCGTTCACAAAAAATCTTTTTTATTTTCAAAGAAAGGCAGTTCTTTCGAGCCTTTAAACGTGCATGAACGAAACCATCCGTCGTTTCTATTCCACTTATGGTCAGAGATGCATTCGTCACCAACTTCACGACGTGTTCCACGTATTGAATTTGACAGATAAATGTTCACATGTTTCAAAGAAAATGGGGAACATCTTCGGTTTTCACCGTGTAACTTGTCTTCAGATGGCATCATTATTATAGGAGGTTCTGTTATAAGCACATTCTCACACTGCCAATTTATCAAGTCTGGTCATAGTCGGAAGAAAAGTTTCTCTCAAAAATGATAAAAGTGTTGTTGTCATTACTGTACACAATTGGTGTTTCTTAGTCCTAAAATTTGACGAGTAACTAACTGCCGAACATGCCTTCGATCATCATTTAACATTACCAGCAAAATATTATTCAGTACATACAAAAAAAAAAAAAAAAAAGCTATTCTCTGAATAACTGGCTCAATGACATATAACAGGTTGTCTGGTAAATAATGCGACTGGTAGAATAACTTGCCACAAGTTTGGTGCACCACCCTTGCATGATGAGTTGCACTTAATGAGAAACCAGCAAGGTGCACATTTAACAATGACTGAAACTAGCATTTTTAAGTTTGCTGTCGGATATTCTGTGCCGATGTTTAAGCGTAAATTTGATTGACTGTCATGAGTCATCTTGAATGACTCCAGGAACTAGGTACTGTTTCAGAAAGATGTAAGGAGCGGTTGGTACTAATAACGGCTTCAAATATTTCCAGTAAATATTTCTGGTCTGATCTTAGGTCAGCTCGGTCGATAGTTGGCATGTTTTGCATATTGCTCTCAACTGCCTCATATTTCACTATAGTTAGAGATTCGCAGCCTGTCAACATTTTGCCAATAGAGCTGCTGAATCCACGGGGACCAGTTGTTCATTCATCTGAGTATTCTACTAAGTGGAAAAGAAGCAATTCACTGCTATGAAGCTGACATATTAACCACTGCAATGGCATATTAAAAATGTTTCAAGACGTTATATTTAGCCACCTTTGCTAATAACAGAACCTACCATAACAATGATATCATCTGAAGACGAGCTACATGACTTAAAAACCGGAGATGTTCCTCATTTTCTTCGAAACATGTAAACATTTACTCGTCATACGCAATCCGTGGAATCTAGCGTAAAGTTGGTGACGGATGCATCACTGACCATGAAGTGGAATAGAAACGAGGGATGGTTTCGTTCGTGCAAGTTTAAAGGCTCGAAAGGAGCTGCCTTTCTTTGAAAATAAAAAGATTTTTTGTGAAAGCTCAAACTGTGACACATAAAATGTTCGTATCATGTACATTTTGTACATTTGTACATATTTTAAAAACACATTTCATTTATTTTTAAGTAATGCTGTTTAATGTTGTCATATGTTTGCAGTTTCATAATTTCTGTCATATTTTGTAAAAAAATTCAATTTTTACTTAATATTGTCCTTAAAATCACTATTTTTCACTGTTTTGTTTCCTTCTAAGATGCTTGAAATATAAATATATCATGTAAAATAATTTTTGTGAGTTATTTCATATGCTTTGAATGCATGAATATATCTTATGAGTAAAAAAAATGCGATGAGATTAGCTGACGGCATTGTTTTTCATATTTTAACCATAAAATCCTTATAAAAGCTATGGTAAAACCTTTGCGATCGAACCCCCTCCTTGAAGATATTGACCGATTTTTCTCAAAATTTGCACAAAAGCTAACTATCACCAAAGACAACTTTTGGCAGCTATAAGAAGTTGATCTGAAAAAATTTTTATTTTTCGCCCCACCCTATTGGGCACCCATAAAGAGGGTCAGAGGGGGCCTCGATTTCCCTGTGGATGGAGCTTGAGACTGAAAAAAAAATGATAATGGCCAGTGGCCAGTAAGCCCGAAAAAGTTGGTGGCCACTTTGATGCTGTCAGTGGCCAGTTCGAGTATTTTTTAGAAAAAAATATTTTTGTTTGATTACATCGATCGCCATCGACTGCCAATAAAGATGCCGATGTTTCTTTTTAATCGGCAGTAATGCATTTTCGTGCAGTTGCTCATAAAAATAAATAAATACTTAAATACATAGTCGTCAGTTTGTTGAACTACATGAAATGTTCTGGCCGCCAAGAAAAAAATTTTTAGTGGCCACTGGCGAGTGGCGACCGCTAGTCTCGACCTTTACCTATGGACATCAAAACTCTCCATGTTTAGTATAAATTTTGTGATTTCACCAAAAGTCAGTGAGAAATGAGTGTTTTTTAAAATTCCTCCACTATAAAATTTTTAAATTACTTTTATTCTGAGATTAATTTACTTTTAGTATTGTAACAATGCATTTTAAATAACAGCTTTGGCTTCTAAAGAAACTAAATGTATGAACATTGGGGATTGAAGTATTATGTTCCTAATTGTCATACGGTACAACTTGGGCCAAATTATAATGTGGACAATAGCATTTTAAAGTCCCCGTTGTTAAAAGGGCAATATTCCTTAAATATACCCATTCCAATTAGAAAAACATATATGAAAAATGCTCATCGGATTCGGGTAAGAAAAAAGTTAGTAAATAGAAAGTTTAAGAAAACTTTAAATTAAAGATTTAAAACCTAGAAAAATTATAAAGCCCCCTCTGAAATTACGCATAGGAGCGCTCATGCCAGAATCTTTTGAACAGAAATGGTCATCGAATCAAGATTGTTCTTTATAACATTTCCTTTTGACTGTTCTAATTGGCCCATTTCTGAATTCCTGGGAATGAATGAAAAATGTTGTAAAACGTGCATATACTGAATATAACAAGAACGATGTTTACTATTAACCTTTTTTTTGAGTGTTCTATTGCCCATTTCTGAATTACTGGAACTGGATGCAAAATGCAACAAAACATGCATACTGTCTGATTTTCTTGGGTAAAACCTTCCGCGTATTTACGCATGCTTCAAGTTTTCTTTGATTTTACCAAAGTAGGGGTGATAGGGAAGATAATAATTAGGGGGAAAATAATAAGAAGCATTTTGAGCCATATCAAACAATGGACACGTTTTTTTTTCCTTTTGTTTCATTAAGATTTCGTCTTCCGTGTACCTTCCTATTGAAACTAAGTTCCAGTTTATTTTACATGATGCATTTCCTTTTTAAACTAATTTCGTTAGACATCTTTTTGCAAAAATATATATGAGCCATTTTATTTAAATACATTAACCATGTAAAGTCATTGTAAAATTTATGTGCGAGGTGTTTAGCCTGAGATGTTTACTACTTGATAACTTTTTCTATGCTATAATGGTTAAACTTGTACCCCCAGTCTGCAAGAAATTGTCATGAAACCAAAGCAAATGCAGTCTTGGATGCGTTGCCCAAAGTTTCATCTCACAAACAATCCAGGAGGTACGGAAAGATCTTAATTTAAAGCACTGAAATTTGTTTCCATTCACCTCAGCCGACACTAAATGAGTAAAAATATCTTTCCATATCCATTCGCAAAATCTCAATTCTTAAAATAACTGAAACTGTTATACTTTCTCCACTTTTATTAAAACGAATTCATATCTTCAACAATAAAGTTTTAGTGTGGAATAAAATTTAAGTACTCGTGTGAGAACTGCCTTGTTTTCATGAGATAATTAGCTCCCCACTGTTCATCAGCGACATCTTTCCCGGCGATACAGAAAGAGTCGGAAATTGCAGTTTCGGCGGAATTTTCCGCGCCAAAAAATGAAAGAAAACCCGCGAAATTAATAAACGAAATATGGCATGCGGAGATAATTAAATAGCTATTATTAATTAGTGCGCTGGGAAAACTTGAATAGGAACTCATTTCTGTAACTCGTTCTGTCGTATTATAATGGCATGTGTTACATCATCTTTTGCTCCCTCTCGTTTCAGAAGAATACATTAAATTATGAAGATGTAAATGTAAATTAAAAACTGTGTTTCTATTTAGAGTCAATGCTGTAGTAATTAAGATATAAAAAAATATGTTTGCGCTAAAAGTAAAAATATATATAATAGCGAAGTTATAAAAACAAGACAACGTGTTCAAAAGTACAAATAAAATATTAAAAAGAGTGAAAACGAACGGTTTGCTAGAGTTTTCAAACTCTTTTTTACTATTTTATTTGTACTTTGAACACGTTGTCTTGTATTTTTAACTTCATTAATTGTACAAAGTTTTCGACTGCTTTTCTTGCTCGATATAACGACCGTCTCCGTCCTACAGAAAACTGTCTTTATAACGAGTGGTAGCTATAAGAGGTAGAACATAGAGTATATTGGGATACAGTTGGGGGTTATCTCACCGGTCGTTATATTAAGATGGACTTTATAACGTGTGGTCGTTATAACGAGCGTCGACTGTAATAGCTTGTTAAAAGCACAAACTTGCAAAACATTGCATATGCCTGTTTCGGTATTACGCGGAACCACTTTTCAATGAAAAAAAAAGAGTTTTTTCTATATTTATATTCTATCTTTTTCTATCTTTAGAAAAAAAAAAGCAACTAAGCTTACGACACTGTTACCGTTACCGGCACACGTCTGTATATAACTATTTACATATATTGGTCTCGTTATAGTTGACTTCCGACGAATCAACAAATATTTCCTGATGATTCAAAAAATACATACGTAATCGTTCAAGTTTTCACTTTTCTCGGTACGCCTGGAGTGAATATTTCATTTCTTTTATTAATACATATTTTTTAAACACTTGGCAACTTTTACGCATTGAAACGTTCCGAGAAAAAAAAACTAGTTTTTTTTTAATCCCCCTAACTATTAAACCACGTAAACATTCTTCCTCTAGTTTATACGAATGAATAAAATAAGTCGACCAAAAGAAGCTTTGTTCTTCATGTGAAATGTACCGATTCTGTAATTAGTGTTATTGGACGTTAAAGTTGCAGGTTATTCACTCGAAGAAATGTTCGGAACTAGCCTTTATTATCAAAGCAGGTTGAATTCTACTACGTCTAATAAAACTTATTTTTCCAAAATAGAAAAATTTCAGAGACATTAATTACTGCAAATTCTGCATTCCTCTATATTTATAAGAATATAATAAATCTGTCGTAAGTAGTGAGAGCACTGGTATTAAATTTACGCTGTTAAAGAGTTTGGTAAACACCTTGTTTTTCCTCCCCATTAGGCATATTATCTAATTAAAAGCAAGCTTAATATGTTTGCAGTTAGCTTTAAATCTAACTTAGCATTTTTTTTCAAACCATAAAAGTGGAAAGTTGACCCGATTTGTTATTCAATTTAGTTTTTAGCTAACGCTTTCTTTTCTGTGCTAGCACTGAAACACGTACTGAATAAGACAAGCTAATTACAAAATGAAATAAAAACTCTTTTTAGCCTATTTAATACGCTTTTATTATTTTCACATGTGGGTTTGTTTGTATGTATGTAACTCTGAATAAAAGATAAAATCCACGTTCTTTACAAATATAAAAGTAATAAATTTAATACTCTTATTAATACTAAAGGCTAAACTATATTACATGTTATATATTATAAGTGTTTCAGTTCTTTGTGTGTATGTAACTCTGAATAGAAGATAAAATTCACGTTCTTTGCAAATATAAAAGCAATATATTTAATACCATTATTAATACTAAAGGCTAAATTATATTACATGTTGATGTATTATAAGTGCATCTGAAAGCGCATTTTTTAGTTTTTAAACTAATTTAAAGATTATTGAGGATAAGAAATGAGAAATGGTTAATTTTGAATTAATGACACTTATGATGTTTTTTCAAATAAATAAATATCGCGAAAAATGATCCTTAATTACCATAAAAGAGGGTTGTTTAATTACACAAATTGCCCATGGAGAAAAGTACTTGCATGAAAAAAAAAATCTATAATTTTTTCCTGTTTTGAAATAAGACGCATCTTTTGAACTAAAAGGAAAATATTTCAATATCTGTAAAACTTTTAATGAACATGTTTCTTCCTTTTCATTAGTTTGTCAAATGAACGCCTTACAATGTGTGCCTTACGCAGCCTGAAGAACTTAGGGCGCTGACTCTTAACCTAGAAACACTGGCCTCTTTTAAGAGTATCACACAGTTTTCCAGTGTTAGAATTTTTTGTGCTTAAACAATGCGATATTTATTACAATTACCTAAAAATACTCGGAGTGAGATTGCAAAAAAAAATTACAAATTTATTGTGAATTGATTTCAAACCATCTTTTTTTAAATAAGTAAATGTTGTCTTTTTAAATTAAAACTAGACAAGTAACCTAAACTGACCTTGTTTGGCCTAACAAAAAAGAATAAGCTATAATGTACCATGATGGCTGCCCTAAAAAGTGGTGAGTTCTTCCAAAAAAAAAAAAAAATCTAAACACAGCAATCTGTTCAAAAAAAAAATGATACTACTTTATTCAAATATTTTTCAATGCTAACAAATCAAACAAAATGACTTAAAACGTATATGCATTTTAGTATTCTTTACCTTTCCAAATTCATTGCCATACATGAAAACATAAGTGAGATTACATAAGGATATATCTGAATAAGTGATTTAATTCTTCATATAAGTAGGGAAATACCAGTCGATCGCTTGAACAAATATTTGAAAATGTTTTCTCTTAATCGCTGATGATCATTTATCTCAAGAAAAAAAAATCCATCCCGCATTACACCAGCCTCAAAATACGTGAAAAAATCACTGACTAAACAGTTAGAGCACATACACACTCGCTATAAGCTAATTTAAGAAATAGCGGAATGGCAGGGGAATCTACTTAAAATGAAAAATGATTATATTTATGAAAAGGCAAAGAACATACACGTTACGTAATGTTGGAGAAGGATATTAAAAATAATTGATGGAATACGGGATAATTTTTTTATAGGAATTCAAATGATTGAGCATTAGCAAGAAATGCTTAGAATTTCGAGTAACGATAGCACGAGCATCTATTCGCTAGTCCAAGAACGCTATCATAACATTAAGTATACCGCAAAAGCTTTGAAAAAGATTTGGTACATAATTTAATGGAAACGTTATTCATATATGAAACAGGGCTTCATTTGCACTGCGGCCAGTACCTGTATGTCTTTTGTTTTTCCGTGCATTTTTTGAGGTTGAAAGAAATTTGAGACTGCCTGTGCATGACTATAAGTTTTAGAATGCAGAGTTCTGAAGAAGTTATGTTATAAATTAAACTTGGTGTGTCTATACGTTGTATTCCTTGGCAAACTACAACTCATCAGGCAAGAAAAGAAGCTTCATCTGATAAAACAATGTAGAAGCTTCATGAAAGACTGATAAAAAATACATTCAGATTTTTTTTCACAATTCAAACTTTTCTTGCGTATAATTATGCTCATCATTTAAAATGTGCTACTTTTTAGCCTACTTTCCCGTTAAAAATAAAAGAAAAACGAAAAAAGTATTAAAAGTAGCTTAATGCATC
The DNA here is from genome assembly GCA_038373865.1 of Uloborus plumipes. Lineage (NCBI taxonomy): Eukaryota > Metazoa > Arthropoda > Arachnida > Araneae > Uloboridae > Uloborus > Uloborus plumipes. The sequence continues at coordinate 60,276 of JAXGGA010001622.1, read as the reverse complement.
TAAAAAATATCGCCAAGTCCAAAAAATATCGCCAAGTTAAAAAATATCGCCAAGTAAAAAATATCGCCAAGTCCAAAAAATATCGCCAAGTTAAAAAAATAAAAAGGTAAAATGAATATCGAAAAATTAAAAATTTGAAAGTAGGGTATTGAGATGGGGAATTTGTGTGTCGGTCTGTCGGTCTGTCTGTCTGTCTGTCCCCCCCTAATAACTTTTGAATGAACATTCCGATTTGGACAAACTTTTTTTTGTTGGAAAGATCTCGGCGAGTACAGCTCATTCTCATATTTGATTTTTCGATTTGAACAATTTTTGGTTCAACTTTGAACCGTTCAAACAACCTGTCCCGCGATGCTAACTTTTGAATGAACAGTCCGATTTGAACAAACTTTTTTTTGTTCGAAAGATCTTTTCAAGGATACTTCATTCCCGTATCTACATTTTCGATTTGAACAATGTTTCGTTCAACATTGAACCGTTCAAACAAGCTGTCACCCCTAATAACTTTTGAATGAACAGTCCGATTTAAACAAACTTTTTTTTGTTCGAAGCATCTCGGCAAGGATACTTTATTACCGTATTTAAATTTTCAATTTGAACATTTTTGGTTCAACATTGAACCGTTCAAGCAACCTTTCCCCACCTAATAACTTTTGAGTGAACCGTCCGAATGGAATAAACTTTTTTTTGTTCGAAAGATCTCGGCGAGTACAGCTCATTCCCATATTTGATTTTTCGATTTGAACAATTTTTGGTTCAACTTTGAACCGTTCAAACAACCTGTCCCGCGATGCTAACTTTTGAGTGAACAATCCGATTTGAACAAACTTTTTTTTGTTCGAAATATCTTATCAAGGATACTTCATTCCCGTATTTACATTTCCGATTTGAACAATTTTTCGTTCAACATTGAACCGCTCAATCAAGCTGTCACCCCTAATAACTTTTGAGTGAACAGTCCGATTTAAATAAACTTTTTTTTTTTGTTCGAAGGATCTCAGCAAGGATACTTCATTACCGTATTTAAATTTTCCATTTGAGCATTTTTTCGTTCAAGCAACCTTTCCCCACCTAATAACTTTTGAGTGAACCGTCCGAATGGAATAAACTTTTTTTTGTTTGAAAGATCTCGGAGAGGCTTTCCCATACATTCCCATATTTCGCTTTTTGATTTGAACCATTTTTCGTTCAATATTGAACCGTTCAGAAAAAAAAATTAACATTAGCATCTACGGGGAATTTAAGTTGAATGTTGATCCTGAACTTAAAGTCGGATTTCCTTCAAACTAACTTTGTAAGAAAATGGTTTTGATAAATAATGTTTGTAAAGTACTTTTCTGAGTAATCTTCTGTGAGGACTCTGATTCCGACTCCGACTCCGCGAACATGGCGGAAATGCAGGCTCAGAAAAAAAAATGACTGAACGTGCAGACGATTTTTTGTTTATTTATTCATTTATTTTATTTTATTTATTATTATTATTTTTTTTTTTTTTTGCAGACGATTTTTTTTGTAACAAAAATTTTTCATTCACGAGAACATTTTATTCTTTATTTATATTTAACAACTGGCAACGGATTAAAAGTGAAATTCGAGACATTTTATTAACGGACGAGTTTTTTTTTTCTTTTTTTTCTTTCTTTGATAAAATGTGTTTTGATGCTCTTTGTACTTTTATTTATTTATTTATTTATTTTATTATTATTATTATTATTTTTTTTTTTTTGAAAACGATGGAGGATTTTTTCTACGGAGGAACTGTAACAGTTACACTCTTTAAAAGGTGCGACAAAACTTTATTTATTCGTTAATTACTTTTTACGTGTCTATTTCATCTGATGAGAGGGGTATATTTTGGTTTTCGATATCAGCTCTAAGGGCTAAAAAGGTATGTTTCACATAATTTTCAGTCTCAGATAATCAAGAGAATAATGATCAGATGCGAGAATGCCGATGTCGATGTACAGGAAAGTAGGCTCCTTTAGTTCTTGACAGAACTTCTTGTTATTCTTAAAAAGCAAAATGCATAATAAAATGTTTTTTATCATACACTAGGTGGCCAAAAGTATCCGGACACTTTCAAAAATTCACATTTTTACATATAGCTCGAGAAATAAGTGATCAATTGTTCTTTAACTTTAGTCATACAAAATATAGGCTTCACCGAACATTTCCAAGTTGAAATTAAATTACCCTTGCATTTGGGGGACGACAAGAAGGGGGGTTGAAAGAAAAACCGCTTTTTGACCATAACTCTTCGAAAATAGCTCGGAATAAGCTATAAATTTCAGTAATTAATTAGCATACTATGTATAACTACTGTACAAATTTTTATGAACGTACCACTCTTACTTCCGAAGATATGAAACATTTTTTTAAAAAACGGCAATTTTATTTGAAGGGTTTTTGCTCATAACACGCAGAGTTTTTGATCAAACCTTATCAAAACTTCAGGAAAAATGACAAAATACAAGAGAAAGAACATACTAAAACGGTAAATAAAAATATTAAAAATCCGATGAGATATGAACGTTAAAAGGAAATATTTTTTCACGGCGCATGCGCGAACGACAGAAATTTATAACTACAAAAATATTGTACCCTGATTTATACTTCATCTTATAAAAAAAGTTTCAGTTGAATATCATGAAAATTGAAAAAGATATCAGCGATCTAGTGAGCTGTATTTCATTCATTCGCAGACAATACATAAAAAGTGAGGGTCTGTCCACAAAGAGCTATTTTTAAATTAAAGGTTATTGCGTCATCGTTCAAAACCAACGTTTCAGGGGGTGTCCGGATACTTTTGGCCACCTACGTATAAGGTCTTTTTGGCCGAATAGGCGAAATGTGACTTCTATGCCGAATATAAATTTTCAAACTGTATACAATTTAACATTGAAGAAAATGCTCAATTGTTACCACACTATTTGTGGAGAACCCCTTGCCATTTATGTATTGTCTGCGAATGAATGAATTACAGCTCACTAGATCGCTGATATCTTTTTCAATTTTTACGATATTCAACTGGAACTTTTTTTATAAGATGCAGTATAAACCAGGCTACAGTATTTTTGTAGTTATAAATTTCTGTCGTTCGCGCATGCGCCGTGAAAAATTATTTCCTTTTAACGTTCATATCTCATCGGATTTTTAATATTTTTATTTACCGTTTTAGTATGTTTTTTCTCTTGTATTTTGTCATCTTTCCTGAAGTGTTGATAAGGTTTGATCAAAAACTCTGCGTGTTATGAGCAAAAACCCTTCAAATAAAATTGCCGTTTTTTAAAAAATGTTTCATATCTTCGGAAGTAAGAGTGATACGTTCATAAAAATTGGTACAGTAGTTATATACATAGTATGCTAATTAATTACTGAAATTTATAGCTTATTCCGAGCTATTTTCGAAGAGTTATGGTCATAAAGTGGTTTTTCTTTCAACCCCCCTTCTTGTCGTCCCCAAATGCAAGGGTAATTTAATTTCAACTTGGAAATGTTCGGTGAAGCCTATATTTTGTATGACTAAAGTTAAAGAACAATTGATCACTTATTTCTCGAGCTATATGTAAAAATGAATTTTTGAAAGTGTCCGGATACTTTTGGCCACCTAGTGTAGCTCATGCTTCGCATTTTTGAATCATTCCCCCCAACTATTCAATGCTTTCAAATAGTTATATTTTGATTGCAGTGCAGTTAGGGATATTAAGAATTATTTTATTAGCTTTTTAATAAAAATAAACAAAAATGCGCACAAAAATAACGAGGTAATGCGATTAATGTTGGTTCAAATAAATTCATCCGTTGCAGCCACTTTGTGATAAACAATCATTCACTGCCGTCATAAAAAGACTTAACTACCCTAAGAAATGTTATTAGTTCCAAGTCTACCAAATTAAGGTTGTTACGAAACGCATTCACTTAATAAAGCGTAGTGTTCTTCCCAAAAGCTTGGTTTCCGAAGTTTAGAGTCCTACTATATCTTTGCTTTAAAATCCGACTAATTTGTACCGTTCTTGCAGGAGGAATAGCATAAATATATTTTCTATTCAGTATTAAGTAAAATTGTAGGTTTTTACTTTTAAAATAACAAATCTGTTATCGCTGATTCAAAAAATTCAACGGTAAATTTTTGCATCCGTTGCCAATCTCAAGTAGTTAGATGTAAACATGTATTTCGCAAAAAAGGATTGTAGTTCAGAGAGAAGCGAAATCGTAGTCACAGTTTTTCTATTAACCCATTTATGCCCAGTAGCCAAAAACGGGACGCTTGTTAGTTATTGCATACAAAAATCTGAAATGAGTATATCATTTTACTAAAGCTGTTTTTCACAAGTTAAATAGTCCCTCTTTTTGAGGAAGCCAGATAGAACCACTAGTTGGACATCAGAGTTTATTTATTGACAGCTATTTTCAGATAAATCAGTTAAGCAACGATCCAGCATGGGGTAGCCACAGAAAGTAGTGTTTTTTGCGAACTTATTTTTCATAAAATTAAACTATTTTTTAATGATTTGCTTAAAATTGATCACAGATGCCTTCTGTGATGTTACTTTGCAAAAGTAAAGTCAAGTAAGGTCGTATTTTGCACACATATCTGAATAGTGTCCCATAAACAGGACGTTAAATAACTTAATAAATATAGCAACGGTGATCTATTTTACGCCTAAAATGAAAGTAAAACCATTCCAAAAGAGTTTTAAGCAGTTAAAAATGTAAAAAAATGTTTAAAAAAAACTTGGGCATAAATGGATTAAACGGTGCCAATAAACTAACAGTGCAAGGAAACGCGTTTAAAATGCCGTCATTTGATTGTTAAAATGTTCCCTAAAAGAGAAAAAAAACATTCATGTAAGAAAAAAAAGCTATGTGAATATCAGTAAAGACTCAAAATTTTATAGTAATGACATAAAACTAATAAAACATTTTGTTACCTCCATGATCTTAAAGATTTTTTTCTTCAACCTTCAAACAAAATTTTATTTTTGGCAAAAATAAAAAAAGAATCTGATCTTTAGATTGGTGTAAAACTTTAAAGTATGCATTGATTTCTCTGTCTTTCTTTTGTTCTTTCTTTTTTTGGTGCGTGTGTGTCCCCTCATCCTAAGATAGACACCTTAAGCATAACTTTCGCTTCAAGATTAATTTAAAAAAGGCCGAAAGTGAATACTAAAAAACTTTATTTAAAGGGGAAGAGGATTTTTTTAAATTAATTAATTAATTTATTTATTTAAGTGATGTATACGAAATAAAGCTAAAAGTCAAAAAACAAATCTCTTTGCAGTTCCAAAACTGAAAAACTACTTACAAATTATAAGAAAAAAACTAAAACGGCCACAAAAAATACTGCTCCTTGGCATTTGTTAAATTCTTAAAATTTTAATTATAGATGTAATTAACTAAAGAAGTTTAAACTAAGTTCAGCTTTCGACATGAATCTGACCTTTCAAATTACATGAAAATCTAAAGCATGCTTATTTTTCTCTCAAACTAGAAAACCCGCGTGAAAAAATCATTTGAAATCAGAGAAGAAAAATGAATCGAATTTTAAATTGCTTTTCTGATTTCAAAATGGTAATACAAGCCATTTTCAACATTTTATGTTCATATTATAATATTTTTGGGGTATGTAAAATATTTTTGTTATTATATGATAAAGTTCTTGTTATTAAAATTTTACGTACTAATTAAAACCTACTAATATCTGCACAGGATTTCTTTTGTTTAAAATTAGACAAGATTTGATTTTAAATGTTAGACTTCATTTTAAATTTCATGCGGGCCAAAGTGAAACATTTTAGTCAATTTGTTTACTCATTCACTTATCAAATTTGCACTTTCATTCATTTATTTACAATTCCATTCACATCTCTTCCTATGTATGCAATTATTTATTCAGTCATTTAGTTATTCGTTGATCAATAAAGTAATGAAAGCGTTTATCTATTGTTTCATTTATTTGTTGATTTATTCATTTAAAGAAAAAATATTCTTGATGACAAAAAAGAACATGTTTTATCCCAAAAATATTTTATTACTGTCTCATACGGGGGGGGGGGGGGGAATACTTTCCGATTTCATTTAAAGGTACAAAATTACTGCCAAAAACCGAAATAGCATTTCAAGAAAAGTTTTATGATAAAAATTGATTCTCTATTTCTTTATGTACTGTAATTTTAAGACAATAAAAACTGTTTCTTCGGTAAAATATAAGTTATACCAACTATTTCCTTTTGCTCCATATATTACCTTTCTATTTAATTAGTTTTAAGGATTTCTGTGGTATCGGGAAACAACCATGCTTCTTCAGGTATAAATCACTAGAAAATTGTCAGCTGAGGCCCTGACGCAGAGAGTAGCGTTAAAAGAAAATATTAAAGCACTCGGCAGTTTCAATTTCCTATTCGACCGCCTAAAACTGCCGTTTAATCTTTAACATGTCGAACATCAATAAATTTTCATTTCCTTCTCAACTTTTTCACTTTCGTTTCGTGTTTTTTTTAGAAAGTACCGCAGAAGGAAAGAAAATATTACTCCCGATGGGTTTCAATTTCCTTTCATTCACCAATTTTTCATTCGAAATAAGTGAAGGTTTTGAAATGCCTGAGCATTTAACGTTTGAGTGGAGTCGTTTAGAAGAAAACTACTCTCCTGTGTAAAGGGAAAATGCGGCTCAGGCAGTTGTAACTATTTTGTTCTATGTGAAATAATTAGAAAAGCTGAAGAACTTTTGAAGCATCAGTCAAGTTTAACCCTACACTGCATGATTTTTTATTTTTCGTAGAAAAAAATATATGTGTTTGTAAATGTAATAAGAAAACATGGAAAAATATTTAAAAAAATTTAACTCTAAATTTTCACCCCTTTCTAATTAAAAATAGTTTCGTTGCCAAATGGCTACACCATGCATTCAACAGATAAAAATGATTGTAAATGATAGTCTTGAAATTAGTTCTTTTTTGTAAAAAAATAGAGGAGTTGAACATTTGGTACACTGTACTCTTGTAATCCTTTACATTTTGACATTTTACATTATTTTTTATATGTACTTGTACTTTCCGATGATCAATTCTGTCAAATCTGATGTCTTTTGGAGGCTCTCTCGCGCAAGCTTTCTTTCTTTTCTCTTTTTTTTTTGGTTTGTAACTAGTTCCTCTGTAGCTCATGGTCTCTTTTTAATACGCTTTTATTAATTTCACATGTGGGTTTGTTTGTATGTATGTATGTATGTATGTATGTATGTAACTCTGAATACGTTCTTTACGTTCTTTGCAAATATAAAAGTAATATATTTAATATTATTTTTAATACTAAAGGCTAAACTGTATTGCATATTGATGTATTATAAGTACACATGTAAACTTAAGTGCGGATATTTAGTAGTTTTGAAAATCAGAGGGAAACCCGTGATGATCACAGCGCATTCCAATGTAAAAGCGTATTTTTTAGTTTTTTTTTTTCAAAACTATATTTTAAAATTATTAATGACTTTACTTGTCCGTGTAAGCACAACGTTTGTGCTAACTGAAATCTAAAGTGAACACGTTTTAAAGGCTTTTCCCGATTGATTTTTCGTTTGTTCACTCTGTTGAACATCAATTAAGCATTGATAATTGCGAGGTCTTATAAACGGTAGAACAGCCGAAAGTACCACTTTTGGGTCCACATGATTATATTATACCTTCCAAAAAGAGAAAGAAGCTAGCGCGAAACATAAACAAAGCACATACTTCATGAATTGTAGAGATGAATCGAAGTGTTCTCTGGATGCTTACTGCATAATGTTGCCAAATGGCTACAGACGTGTATTATGTCCTAGATTTTTTCCAAATAATTATTTTGATGTAAAACGCATCTTAAACGAAAGATAAATGTTTATTTTATTCATGTTATTTTTTTAAAAGACGAAGAAAAATATTTCATTGTAAAAAATAATTTCAAAACATGGTAGTTTGAGTGATTTTAAAAGCTATCCATTTGGATTCATTTAAGAGCATGTAACAGACCAGTGCTGCCATGCATGGAGGATAAATGGTGATAATTGCTTTAAATATACCCAATACTTGCTTTTTATGCATTGAGTTGCCTTATGACTACATTCTGCTGTTCATAAGGAGGACAAATCGTCCATGTAGCCAATTGGCAACACCATGCAGTGTAGGGTTAAAACTTTGCACAGTGTTCATTAAATTCTTCTTCAACCAAATGCATTTCATGTTAAAAAAAAAACTATTCTTTGATTTCGCAGTGCAGGAACAACCTTGTGTTTGATTCAACGTAACAGACTTACTTTAATAAAGAATAATTAATAAAAACCAAATTCAACAAGAACTACTAAAAACACATTTTATTCCTCTATAAGAGCTAATATGTAGAAAAGTGCCAATTTGAGTCCCAAGTGCATTTTCACTAGAATTTCAATAACTAGTTAAAAAAATAATTTTCCCCAGAAAGAAGATTAGTTTTGCTTTCATTTCATCTAATAACATCAGAAAAAAAAAATTTTTTTTCTTCAGAAAATATTGTTTTTATACATAAAAAATCAGATCGGTAACGTGTCCCCAGTAGCAAAGCTTAGCATGCAAACAGGTCATGCGCACTTTCTAACTTTCCAAAAAAACGCTGCACAAAAAACGATTCTATTTTTACCCCTTTGTTAATATTTTACTTCATTTTTGTTTTAATCGATTCCTAATTTTCTAGCCGATGCGAAATAAGCGTGTCCCTAGTTAAACCATCAGAGCGGTAACAATAACTTCCGATCTATGTTTAGGCTCCCAAAATCATTTCCTGCACCTATACCACGTAATACTGAGTACCTGGTGAGATGTTTTATCGCATCATAATTAAAAATTTGATTTCTACATCTAAAATTGCAGGTAAGATTTTTGAAAGTGATTTATAAAATGTGTATCATTTAAGTCATCAGATCGGTAACACGCGCTAAAATGCGCAGTTTTATTATTTAAAAAATTATTTTATATATAAGTATAGTCCTTTATTACAAGTGAAAAAACCACGTGTTTGATTTTGGTTTAGCACGATTGATTCGGAAATTAAAAAAAAAAAACTTTGTCAGTTTGTCAGATCGGTAACAGTCAGAGCGGTAACATTGAAAAACAGCGAATATGTTACCGAACTAACTCACACGTTTCAGAATTATTAAAAAGCAAAAATCGTAGGTTTTAGCCATATATATTGAATATTTTTGTTCTTAAAAAATGAAAAACAATTAATTTTAGTACAATTGCTTCATTTGTGGTTTGTATGACCTGACAATAGAAGTTAGTAAAATAAGAAAAATTGACACTGCAGAAATTAAGTTAATTATTATTATTTTATTTATTTATTTATTTTTTCGGTGCTTCAATTTTTCATAACTTCGCTAAATAACTAGATGATAACTAACATGCCAAATGTGAATTTCTGATCAAGAAAAATTTCCTGCAACTAATTTAAGAAAAGCAAGCAGCAGAGTTGTGTATTGAAAAAGTTGAAGTTGTGTGTTGTTTAAAAACAAAACAAATGTTTTATGAGCTTGGATTTGTTAATCTCATAATTTATTTTGTCTAAAAACCTTATCGCTCATTTTTATTTCCAAGAAATGCTTTTTTATAACGAAATTTGATTTTTTAGCTAATATATATATTTTAATATAATTATCTTAACTCTATGTTAAAAATGCAAGGAAATGATATCATTGTTATATATGTTAACGAAGACTGAAAGCATAAACTCAAATATGTAGCTCATATTAACATCAGATCTGTAACACTCATCAGATCTGTAACGGCTTAAAAGTGAGTAATCTAAGGAGGGGGTAAATAACTTCTTTGACCTCCCCCCTTTTATTTTCTTGCATTTAGACCCAATTTTGACTTAGAATCCAATATTAATTTTTTTCTGCAAAAAAAAATTTTATCAGAAAACTCCAACTTCAAATTGGCACTTTTCTAAATATTGGCTCATAAATAGAAATTATCTTGTTATAAAAAACTTTTTGTGCAGTGAACTTTCTTACAGCTATGCCCTCAAGAGTTTCATAAAAATAGTCGATAAGATAATACAAAGTAGGCCGAAGATTTTCTACAATGTCATGTATGAATATTTTTTTATTTTCAAGTATGACCATTTTTTCTTCTTACAGGTTATAATTGAATTCTTGGAAATATATAATGGAATCATGTAATATAAAACAACGCCTTAAAATTTTCTACAATATCTATTCTTGCCAAAGATCCGTCGGTTAATAAACTAGAAACTATTGGACAGCTGAAGCAGGGTATTTGAGATAAAATACAGAGCCTGAAATCAAAAACATTACGCAATGCAATGAGAAACGATATAAAAATACGCAACTTCTGTATCGAATAAAATGATGGACACTTGTCTAATGTCCCATTTGATAAAGTGTCTTAAATTCCATAAAATGCGTTTGATATTTTTAAAAAATTCATTGAAATAAATGATAGTTTAACATTGGTAGGTTTTCTTTGGCCCATATTGCATGTATCAATTTATATATAAAAATGAATTTTACTGATAGAGAAACAACCGTCGTATGTTTTCAGCACCCACTGAACTTGGATATCTTCAAAACGTCTCAAGAAAATGAGGCTTGTTCTGTGCCCCATCTTTATCATATTTTTAAGCTAAGAAAAATATAAATAATTCTTGTTAAATTATATTTCTTGAAAACGTGTTAATCAAATTGAGACATGAGTTACGGGGTTATATGGCACATCTTTATCAACGCAAACAAGGCAACAATTGAATGAAAAATATTGGAAAATAAGTTTCAACTCAAAAAAAAAGGGGAGGGGATTTATTTCATATTGCATCATATAATAAATCAAGCAAACTAGTTGTAAAATATCTTCTTTATTGCAGACATCTATGTAACTGGTTATTAATAGTTTTATTTATTTATTTATTTATTTATTTATTTTTCAATTTTTTTTTCTTTGAAAAAATATGTCTATGTTTTTCAAGGGTGCCCCAAAATTATACTCATTTCTATACTATGTTTTACTAACGCCCACTTTTATTTTATTGTTAATGATATATATATATATATATATATATATACACTGTTCGACATTGAAAATGCAACACCAAGAAGGAGTGGTCAGAAATTGATGAAATTTGGTAAGAAGACAGAGACAGCATGGAACAATAAGTGATATTTATTTCAAAATAAATAAGCAAAATTTAGAGCGAGGACGGCGTCGGCTCAGTAAGAAGTAGGACCACCGCGGACAGCGATGCACGAAGAAACACGTCTAGGCATGGAGTCAATAAGTCTGCGGATGGTGTCCTGAGGGATGGCACTCCATTCCCTTTCAACCATTTGCCACAGTTCGTCCTCTGAACGAGGCAGTGGCAGGTTCTGCAAACGGCGTCCAATCACGTCCCACACATGTTCAATTGGTGACAAGTCAGGAGAGTATGGTGGCCAGGAAAGCATCTATACACCTCGTAGAGCATGTTGGCTGATTCGAGCACTGTGAGGCCGGGCGTTATCCTGTTGAAAAATTGCATTTGGCAGACCCTGAAGGTAGGGGATTGCCACCGGCTGCAGTATCTACATATCGTTGGGCCGTCATAGTGCCCCGAATACGAACTAGAGGTGATACGGAATTGTATGCAATATCGCCCCAAACCATTATGCCACGTTGTCGTGCTGTGGGGCGTTTCACAGTTACTGCCGGATTCGATCTTTCTCCACGTCGACACCACACACGTATGCGATGACTATCGCTGGACAAACAGAAGCGGGATTTATCTGAGAACACTACGGTTTGCCATTCTGCCATCCACTTCGCTCTGGTCCGGCACCATTCCAAACGTTGGAGTCTGTGCTGTGAGGTCAATGGCAGTCTTCTTAGCGGGCGCCGTGATTGCAGGCCACGTGCAACCAGTCGACGGGAAATGGTTCTGGTCGACACATGAACATCCAGGGTACCTTGCACGTGCTGCAGAATCGACGTACAAGTGACTTGCGGGTCCGCCACAGCTTGTCGGTGAATCCGTCGATCCAAGCGGTCTGACGTCACTCTGGCTGCACCTGCACCCCTCAATGTGGCTACATTTCCTCTTTCCAACCATCTCCGACACAGCCGATGCACAGTGCTGGCATCCATATGGGTATCAGCTGCAATTTGACGTATGGATCAACCTCCCTTTCTCAGTCTGATCACCATACCCCTTGTAAAGTCGTCTATATGCTGGAAGTGTCTTCGTTGAGGACGGCGTGGCATTTCCTCCTATCACGCGTATCCTTCGAGACAAAAACCAAATTTCTCCGATAATTAGTCTGGCAGAAAAACCAACATGAACATAGCCCACTTTTCAACTTCATTCTTGTATATCTTACTTCACGTGCGTCGGAGAGCTGCGCATTTCATATCATTTGCATAACTCAGTGACGTGCGTCTACGGTAAAATTTGCATGAATTTCTGACCACTCCTTCTTGGTGTTGCATTTTCAATGTCGAGCAGTGTATATATATATATTTGCTGCTTGCATTATAAAAGTAGTAACCATGAAGAGTATTTTTGTAACAAAATATAAGCAAATAAGCACTAACATTAGAGATATCTCAATAACATATTGATATAGTTCTTGCGTACTTTCGGCAATGTTGCACCAAATTTCTCCTTTGACATTTTCAGAAAGTTTAAATTACATAAGTTATTTAATCTTAAAATAATCTCTCTCTTTAAAAAAAAAAAAATTTAATTCATTCAACTTCAGAAAAAAAGCATTTTAACTGTTTCTTAAAATTATTTTCAACGTTTGATATATTTTAGGGACTGGGGGGTGGAGAATGACACCGAAAATTACTGCACTGGGTAACACCAATGCAAGAATACCATTGAACTATATATTGAAAATTTATAGTAAATGTTTTTCCGCACTACTATTAACTTAAATTCATTTTAAAAGAAACGCCTCCTTGCAGGCTTTAAAATTTATGCAAGAAACATTTTCTTTAGGCTTTAAGCCCTAAGAGAGAAGCTGATTTTAAAAAGAATTTTCTCGTAAACTTTTAAGTCTAGTCCCCAAAGAGTATTTTCGAAAGAAGAAAAATTTTCAAAACTTGAGCAACTTGAGTAAATATTCTAAATAGGTCTCGGAAATAAGAAAACCCGGCTTTTCGTCATTTTTTAAAGTAATTCTTTTATCCTCCTGTCCCCCCACTTTATCTTCGTAGATAGCTGAAACTAAATGTTTTATTCATGAACATTTTTCATTCAAAAGTCAAGAGCAAAGTAAAAAATTGTTCCTGAAAAAGTATAAGTTTTCAAAATAAATCAAGATTAATAGCAGCCTGTTTCGTTTGAAAAGCACAGTTTGTGGCAGGATTCCAGATTACCGTTTTCCATCTTTTTCGCAAACGCAGATTTTATGACTCTCTATAACACCAGTTTTAAATCTTCATAGGAATCTACTGCGAAAATGTTGCATGTATCTTAATATATAAAAATTACGTGTCCATGTGTTTGTGTCCAATGGACTCCTCAGCTACTGAATCGATTTTTACCAAATATTGCACACAGTTTCATTTTGGTTCAACTTAAATGATAGGATAGTTTTTACCTCAATTTTGGACCGCAATATATTTTTTATTGCAAATTACCTATTTAGCTACCAGCTTTTCTGTGTTCTTGGCATCTATAAGATAAAATCTGCTGCTGGGTTGTCAGTTGTTTCGGAAGCAAAAAGCAATAGTGGTAACGATCAAGGATGTCGAATCGGTTTCTGGCATATTCGTCCCGATTCTCTTAATTTAAATTGTGCGTGTAAGTATTATTAAATCAATATTCGGAAAAGTATTATTTGCTTACTTCTCCTTTACTTAATTCAATTTATTAAAGCAGTTTATATACTTAACATATGCTATTTTGTATGTTTTAAAAATATTTTTCACTCATGTTTAGGTACAAATATTTTTTTAGGAAAATTATTTTAGTGAAAAATATCATACCTTTTTCGAGCTTTGAGTTATAAAATATTCATATTGTTTAGTGATTTTTATGTCAGGTGTATTTAGACAAAGAAATTCTCACTGCATTATGTGATCTTTTACCTATGTAATATTTAAATTTTTAGTGATTTAGTTCAGAATTGTATTTGCTAAGCGTATCCATCTGCAGCAATAAATTTGCAAATTATCGTTCAACAATACATTTGGTATTTACTATTCAAAAAACAAATTCTTAGGAGGAAAAATGTACTGTTTTATGGTGCGAAGATTAAAATTATTTCTATACACACAATTTTTACCGTCACATTGCTTTGCAACATAAATATACACCTCATAGTTTGCGATTCAAAATTCGACTGTTTCGTAATTATCGTACCTTTTCGGGTTTTTAAGCTAAACAATATTCATTTTTTTGTGATTTTGTATTTCAATTGTATTGTAATTAAAAAAGGTTTTACTGTAATTTGTGAACTTTTACCTGTGTAATATTAAAATTTAGAGTGATTTTGCTCAGAATTGTTTTTCTAAACGTACCTCTCTGCATTCATAAGTTTTCAAATTATTACTATTATAGCTTATAATAACAAATAATATTGGTTAATTATCTACCCTACCTACATTATTAAAATATAAAATGTTACATTAAAAAATAAAATGTTACAATAGCAATTAGCAAATTTTTAATTAACTCAATTGTTACAAGCTTGAATATAATATTTCTAAGTACTAACATTTTACATGTTTTGTTGATTTTTTTTGTTTCTAGCAAACTTAGGAAATTTTTGTTCGATTGTTTTCATATTTTGACCTCAAATTCATATTGATATAAAGTTGATCTCTATAACGGTAATAAAGTTTTTCGTTTCTATTGAAACACTATAGTTTAACCCATACCTTAGCCACAGCAACGCGTGGCCGGGTCAGTTAGTAATAATACACTGGTTATCAAAAATTAAGGAAAAATCACAAAAATGACGATTACTCAAGAAGTTACTTGTCGATTTTTATGAAACTTGGCCACATTGTACAACACATAGTAAGGTATAAAATAATATAAAAAGAAATTATCAGACAATTATGGCATTATAAAAAATAATGCACTTACAAAATGAACAAATTTGAGGTGGAAGTTTGATATTGGGGAAGTACCTTCAATATGGTATATGATCCCCTCTAACAGCAATACAGCACGAGCAGCGATGCGTGATGCTGTCAATTATTCGGTCTTTTAATTCTACAGAAAGCAGTAGCAAGCGTGGCAAGGGTTTGAGGGATTGGGTTGAGGGCAGCAATACGTCTCCCTAAAGCGTTCCAAACGTGCTCGATAGAATTCAAGTCCGGGGAAGGAGCTGGCCACTCCATGCGCAGAATTGTAGCGTGTTCCAGATAATAGTCTATGATGCGAGCTCGGTGCGGTCTTGCGTTATCGTCCTGTAGCAGGAATGCATCACCTATTGCCGCAGCGTATGGGCGAACATAAGTATCAAGGATGTCATCCCTATAAATTTGAGCATTTACGGTTCCCCTGGGAAAGACAGGGAGGTCTGTGCGTCCACCCAAAGAGATGCCACCTCAAACAAAGACACTGCCTCTTCCGTATGCATCACTTTCGCGAATGTTTGACGGATGATAACGGGTTCCAGGTTCCCTTCATATCAAATGACGCCTACTATCACTTTCTAGACTAAATCTACACTCGTCCGTAAAGAGTAAAACCCTTCATTGGTCATGCGTCCAACGAACATGTTGTCGTGCCCACTGCGAACGGTCCCTCCTATGGCGTGATGACAACGGCTCACAAATAACTGGTCGTCTCGCATACAGACCACCTTCGTGAAGCCTTCTACGCACGGTAGAAGTTGACACCAACCTTCTGGTGGCTGCAGCCTGGGACGATCTGAGACGAGTCGGAGTAGCAAATCTACTCCTACGTGCACATAACCTCAAATATCGATCATCAGCGCCCGTCGTAGCTATTGGCCGTCCTTGACTGAACCTCCTGGATGCCCAACCTATGGTTAAAAATTGGCTCCAAAGTCTATGAACCACAGAAGGACTCACATTTAGCAACCTGGCCACTTCTGTTTGACTTTATCCTGCTTCTAGACTCTCAATGGCTCTGCATCTTAGTTCTGCAGGTAAATGATGCCTAGAAGTCATAGCTACGAGTTGGCTATTTCAGATTCCTTTTGGTAATATCACGGCGAGATTTATAGGCTTGCTCTCAAACGTGGTTTTTTAAGCTCCTCGAAGATGACGTACTCCGATTGCAGCGCCACTAATTTGCATAACATAGTTTTACTCAGCAACTCTTACTTAGCAACATATTCAAATTTTGTATGATTTGGATTATTTTTCAGGGAGTTATCGCGATTTTTGTGCTTTTTCCTTAATTTATGATAACCAGTGTATAAAGATAACACTATCCCACGGTATATATCCAAAATGGCGGGTCTGCAAAGGGGAAATGTAGCTTCCAAAGCGATGGTGTGCTGGATCAACGCGGAATAAAAAATTAAATAGTTGTTAAAAGAAACATGCATCAAAATTTTGAATGAAATCGCACCCAGAATGTGCATTCAGAATACTGTGTGTGTGTTTTTGTTTTTAGCTGCGTTTTCAATTAGAAAACAAAATACATCAACTCAAGTTTTACCTCAAACAGTAATGTAATTATATTATTTCAATATTGCAGTTTTATTAAAGTATGAACAGAGGTTAGACCGACTCAAAACTTGTGTTAAATTTAATGCAAAAAATAATCAGCTAAATACAACCTACCTAATTTAAATTAAAATGCAGATAAAACTTATGCCTCAAAAGACAAATGAGGATGCAACTTTCCACCATTTCATCTTCATTTTATTCACACAAAACTGCAATTTTGTTTCTTAATTTAATTCTTTAATATCAAAAGAACTGTTTTAAAAGTATTTTTATTCCAAAATGTGATTTATTACAGAATAGAATAGAGTCATTTTTTCTAGCTTTCAGTACTAATGTTATGCTTTGAGCATACTAGTATAATTCACTGCCAAAGAAGTGCAGTTTGAAATTCAGAAATTAAATTTAAAAAGCTTCTGAAATTTATATAAATTATATAAGAAAATTGCAATCCCACGATTAGACACACAGAAAAAGAAGTCACTTGGAAACTTTTTCATGGAGCTCAGTAGAGAAGCTTAACAAGTGCTGATTAATTATACCCTCGTGGCCACAACTTTGATTAAGAGGAAACTTGCTGCCATCCGGAATTCAATTTCTTAGCATTCCTTTTTCTTTTATCAAGAGACGTGACGAATTGTACAGGAAAATAATTCAAGTTTAATGAAATGGTAAAGGGCGTCATTTTCATTTCGCGCTTTTCTACAAAATTGCATTTTGTTTTCAACTAATATTGCACGAAATTTATTTCTCTTTTTACTGTTAAAAGTTGGTCCTCAGAATTGCGATATTAACTTTTTTTACTTATATTCCAAGCTATATATTTGAAATGTTTCAAATTAATCATTAACTTAGTTCTTGATAAATTTAATATTTAATTCTGTTCTGCTGCCTTTTAATTTTGACAAAATGAAAGAAATGTCGTACTCACAGAGAAGTTTCACTCAAATTTAAGCCTAAATCTTGGTCTAAGCCTAACTCTCCGTTAAAGCCTAAATCTCCACCCCTGAATGAATTTCGAGTTGTTTTACTGGCACGCACATGCGTATTTTCATGTATGTACCAACGGATAGTCATAGGCAGCAAGCACAGCACTCTTTAACAACAATGCCTAGAGTTTAAAGCAATATTTAGCCTGTTATATGACTTTCTAATGTTATTTGCATATTTCTACCTATAAAACTGGAAGATATTAACTTTGATGCTCTCAATGTTTTAGCAATATAAAAATAGATAACAGTATTTATTCTTCCTTTTATACAAGTTACTCACGAGCACAAGCTCTTAACGTTTTTCTTTATTGATAATAAAAATGCTGTTCTTTGAAAGATTTTGTACCTTAATATACTCAGTGGGAATTGTCGTAGACTGTAATATTTTTGAACTTCTTCAAGGATTTTATGGTTTAATGAAAATTTTACGATGCGAAACCAAACAAGTTTTATTGAAAATCTTTGCTTTTGCTATGATATACGTCAGCAAGCAAATTTTAAAAAGCAAGGAACATAAAATTTCCTACTGCGTAAAATAAAAAATGCCATAAAAGTGTTGTAGGGTAAGGTCACTGGTTTTGAATATACAAAACATGATTGGATGATCTTAGAGAATTAAAGTTAACATAGCTATGCTATTTAATTTTATCATTTAAGCCCTTATCGCCTTATCAGATTACTCACAATTTAAATTACGTACTTGAATTCAGTACGTACTTTCTAGAAAAAAAAACGAAGATTTTATGATTGAGGCATACTGGAGGCTCAGCCCGCAAGCAAGGGTAAACTTGAGTGTTTTCCTACAATCTAGTAGAATGAGCAACAAATAAACACCTTTGTGTTAAAAAATAAAAACAATTACTGTCTGATCTTCTTAGGTAAAACCGCGCATTTACGCATGTGTCAGGTCTTCTCTAACCTTACCAAAATAATTTATCAGTGAAAAGTACCTTTTACAGATATTTCTATCAATAATGATTTTGCCGAATTGTAAGGTTTTTTTTGTTTTTCTCCCTTCAGTAACTACATTCTTTCTCAATTCCTCTTCTTTCTCCATTACTACTGTCTGATCTTTGGTAAAACTCTCAGCACATTTGCGCATGCGTCAGGGCTTCTTTGATCTTGCCAAAATATGGGTGTTAGGTAAGATAATAATAAGGGGAAGAATAATACTAAGCATTTTGAGTCGTATCAAACAACGTGGAACGATGCTAATTTCAAAGACAAAGTTTAATTGAATATGTCAAAGGAATATAGTAAATGCAAGCTTTAAATTGAAAACTTCGGAAAGTTATCACCCACAACCCATCTACCCTTTTTTTAAGTGGAACTGTACGCGAGTGCCAGAACACGTGTTTCGGCGTTACATGGAATGCCTGTTTCAAAGCACAAAATGTGAGCTTATGTAAAGGAATCCGACAAAATGAACAGGAAATGTAGTATGTAGTATAGAATGCTTGGGATTTTTGCTTTCGTTTTTAACAGTGTGTTTCATTTCGTGGCTGTCCGTTAATATAGCGTCGCACAAAATATGGCAAAAAAACTGCGAATAAACCACTTAAGGATAATTGACGAAATTACGATAAACTGCAGAAAATTACTTTTACACGAGATAATGTCTCATAATTAAAATACACTTTTGCGCAGGAAAATTCAGTAATATCTCAAGCGGTGAAATAGAGTCATTTCATCTCAACATTAAAAAAAATTTATGCTTGCAATCTTTTACTATACCTAACACTATTTCGCATTCGATGTTAAAGCACATTTTCCGCTTCAAATCATTTCATTTCTAAACTGGAAAATGTCACTTTTCCAATATTCAAATTAGATGCCGCTACGAATTAAAGAACTCTCTCTCTCACTCATTCCCTGTTTCATTTTTTTTCCTCCCTAGAAAGTTCTTTTTTTTTTTTTTTTTTTCAACTTTCCGAAAGTCATTAACTACGACTAATTAAGCTCGTCGGATCTTTCAGCCAGCCATGTGAGTATTGAAGAAGGAAATCATTATTGCATTCTTTGCCTTAATAATTTGAAAAAAAACTCGTTATTTTTAATTATGCCTCGAGCCTGATGATACATTGTCACTTTTTATAACCTTGAAGAGTGTAAAGATCGATGTAAATACTTCACGAATTTTAATGAGAAAAGGTAATAATTAAGGCGCGAATTAGTTTACGTTTAATTCTGTGCTAATAAAATTTGCTGCCCTAATAAAATTTAACGTATTGTCCGATCTTCTGTGGTAATAAAACCTTCCGCGTATTTACGCATGCGTCAGGTCTTCTCTGGTCTTACTAAAAAAGGGGTGATAGGGGCAAGATAACAAGGGGAAGAATTATAAGAAGCATTTTGAGAAGTATCAAACATTGTAGAACAATGCTAATTTCAAATACATAATTCAGTTGAATACTTCAAAAGGACAGTAAATGCAAGTTTTACATTGAAAGCTTCAGAAAGTTCCCACTCACAACTCATCACCCCTTTTTTAAGTGGAACTGTTCGCGCGTGTTAGGCGCGGTTTTCACGGACGGACAGGACATTCAGACTTTCTTTGAACTATTGGAAGCGTTAGTATGAAAAACATATTGAAATAAGTGGTAGGTTTGGGATTCCATTCATCAGTATTTTTAACTAAGCCTAGATAAAATGGCAGACAATTTCAGCACTTTCGTTAAGTGGCTGGCTCTTTCGTTTGTTTATATTATTGTAATTTTTAAAACCATTCTGTATCATAACATTTGTTTATGTTATAGTCATTCAAAGACTATACTGTTCGATCTTCTGTGGTAATACCTTCCGCGTATTTACGCATGCGTCAGGTCCTCTCTGATCTTACCAAAGTAGGGGTGATAGGTAACATAACAATAAGGGGAAGAATAATAAAAATCATTTTGAGCCGTATCAAACAACGTAGAACGATGCTAATTTCAAACACATAGTTCAGTTGAATATGTCAAAGGAACAGCAAAAATGCAAGTTTTAAATTGAAAACTTCGGAAAGTTCCCACTCACAACCCATCACCCCTTTTTTAAGTGTAAGGGTTCGCGAGCACGAGGCGCGGTTTTTGTGGACGAACAGTACATCTTATTGAATCCCTCTGTGTATATATATAACACATTTTTTTATATACAGTACTAGCTGACCCGGCAATCGTTGTTTTGCCATATAAATAATTTCCTAGTAATTTCTAGTGTAGACAAAAAATAGCTTACTTATTGTAAGTATGTATGTATGTATGGTAGAATGTGTATATTGTATGTATGTAAGAATGTGGTATATGCGTGAAATAAGCATGGAGCGCTGTGAACGATGAGGGAATATAAAAATAACAAAAGGCAAACATTATTTTTAAGTTATTATAATTTATTCCTTAAAATTATACATCATTAATTAAACAATTACGACAGTAACACTATTAAACAATATCAATCTTTTAATGCTATAGCGTGAACAATATTTTTTGTTAGTCCATCTTTAGCTAACACAAACAAACTGGATGGTTTACCCACTCGAGAGCATGCCACGTATAATTGTCCGTGTGAAAAACATGGTATTCTCAAATCTAAGCCACAAACAGACATCGTTTGACCTTGGGATTTGTTGATAGTCATTGCAAATGCCAATCTAATCGGAAACTAAATACGTTTGAATTGAATTGGCACATCTGTAGGTATAATAGGAATCCGTGGTATGAGTATATTTTCACCTCTGAACTTGCCATTTAAAATCCTGGCTTCGATCACGTTTTTCATTAATTTTTGAATGACTAATCGCGTACCGTTGCACAGCCGGGGCGGGTTCAAATTACGAAGCAAGATAATTGGAGATCCAACCTTTATTTTTTAAAAATTTGTGTCACTTTAATGGTCGTTCATACCCCCCCCCCCCCCTCTCGCAGTGAAAAAAAACTTTACACAGCAGGTTTTGCCTAATAACTCAACACTCATGGTGTTTGATACATTTTATTTGTTTGTAATGATGTTTTTTGGTCACAACCAATATGAAAATCACAAAAAATAGTTACTTTAATTTTTAACGTATATTTATCTTCTTCAGAATTTTTGACTTTTAATTTTACCTTGAATTTGACGTAAATGCGAGGTATAAAATACAGAATTTTATAAAGGTACAAAAATTAACATAATATAATTGATGGTGTACATAATTTTTGAAAAAATAATATAAGTGCCGCAAATCAAAAACCATTTATTGCCACAATCGATTCAAAGCCCCCAAAAATGGCGCAAACGTCCATAAGAAAATTCTACAGCATCGAAGGACCCCATTGCCAATTTTAACAAAAGATCCGATCAAAACTGTCATTTTGTACTATAAAAAAATATGGGGTAGATCCCCATGAGGGGATGTACCTGCATAAGGACATTACAATCATTAAAATCATTCAAAAAAAAAAAAAAAAAAACCATGCAGCTGTTCGAAAAAATCCTTGCGGGCCTGGATTCGATCTCATTCCATCAGGAACTTCAACCTGACGCGCATAGCCACTTGACCATCGGGTCGCTCATTGAAGTAGGGATTTACGATACCACATATTGTTTTAAATGACATGAAATGTTTGTTTTTCGATCATAACTTTTTTTCTAGTGAACAAATATCGTCATATGAGTACATGGTACCTAAGTTACACCATCTCCTATCGATTAAAAAAAATCGTCCAAATCGGTTCAGTAGATCAGATGTTATGTGCGAACAAAAAAAAAAAATTAGGGGTGGACTACCCCTAACATTTAGGGGGATGAAAAATAGATGTTGGCCGATTCTCATAGATACTAGATAAGCACAAAAAATTTCACCAAAATCCGTCAAGCCGTTTCGGAGGAGTATGGCAACGAAAACTGTGACACGAGAATTTTATATATTAGATATAGATTAGAGTTTCGAAAATCCTAGGTACTTAGGGCTCAGGCCACCTCTTATCATTAAAAAGGAAATTATTTTAATCACGAAAAAAACTGCGTAATTAAAATTTTAAGCCATTTAGAAGACAAAAGAACGGGTACCTTTTACTTTATTTTACAAGAAAAAAAGTAAATATTGCCGTCACGAAAAATATATCACTTAAATTTCAACGTAAGTCGAAATTTGAGGTTAAATCAAACACATTTTGACTTTTTTTTCTCTTTTTCACGATGTCTGTAAGCATTTAAATAAACTTGTACTCAGCTAAAAAAAAAAAAGCATTTTTAACTGTCCCTGTATCCAGGGCTCTGAAGTTAGGGAAATATATGAAGGGCCAGAGGGGGGGGGGAAGATAAAAGTCACTTTTTCGTCAATTTTGAGATATTAGCGCTATCTAGGGGCTATGAAGGACTAGTATCATCTCTTAGAACAACAAGGGGGGAAAAAGATGAGAAGCGGCCGAAATGTGCATGAAAACTCGAAAATCTACATAAGGAGCTACGAGAAATCAAACTTTGCCCAGGTCAAAATTCATGCTAGAATTTCTTTGCTAGCAAACCATCACATGCTAGATCCTAGCAAGAAAACTAGCACAAAACTACCATAAATCTTTGCTTTTTCTAGCAGACTTGCTAGCATGCCATGCAGTGTTTTGGCCCACTTTTCATGCTTTATAGCAGACAAATTCTAGCTAGCGTTGCTTTTATTTTTTGCTATTCTAGCAAGATTTCTACCATAGGTTGCTATTGAGCCATTCCATTTCGAGACAGGCAGGGCCTGTCCCATGACCATCACCGATTTTTTTTTAAAAATTAGAGTAGTTACGACTAAGGGGCATATGAAATACCCTGAAAGGATTTTGCGAGAAAAAATTTATTTCTAGAGTTATAGCGTATTGAAGTTTTGCACAACGGCGGCCATTTTGGAAAAAATGAGCAAAGTGCTCGATTAGAAATGGACCCTATTTCAAAAGTAGTTAACTTTTTTGAAAAATTCTTTTTTCTACGTATACATAAGAACCTATATATCAACTAGAGATCATTTTTGAAAATTTAGCGGGATTTTTTGATACAGAAAAAAAATTACTTTTGCAGTGAAAAAACTGCATTTTTTCCGATTTTGTGATTTTTTTCCCTATGAAAAAAAAGCTTTTTTCCCTAAAAAGAGGGGGCATTCTGAAGCCCTTATATGGTAGTTTCTTAGTATATTTTATCGTAATCCTGAGATACATACAGCTGTGGAAATACAGTTCGAAATTTTGAACATTTTCAAAAAATGACGATATTTAAAGTGAAATTACTCAAAAAGGCCATTTTTTAAAAATCTAAAAATGGGCTCATTTAAACTCCATTTAGTGCCCAACAAGTGGGTATATACGAAATCCCGTGTTTTTTCCCCGTTCAAGTTTTATGATTTTTTGAAAATGACCTTATCACCAACTTTTTACCGATTTTGTTATTTTTTTTTCCATATGAAAAAACTTTTTTTTTACTAAACAAAGACAGCAGTCTAAAGCCCTTATAAGTTAGTTTCTAATCATATTTTATTGTGATCCTCAGATGCATACAGCCACGGAAATAAAATTTGAAATTTTCAAAAATCACCAATCTTTGAAGTGCAATTACTCAAAAAAGCCATTTTTTAATTTTTTGAAAATCGGCTCATTTGATGCCCATTCAGTGCTTAATAAGCTGATATCAATCTGTTCCCGTGTTTTTTCTTGGTTGATTTTATATGATTTTTTAAAAGTTGGTATTTTTTGTATTTTCATAAAATCAGAAAATCAAACATATTTCTACTATTTTGCCACTTTAATTCTTTTTGATACCAACTAATTAAAATTATAATATACTTTCACAGTAATAATTAAAATCTTTATGAATTTCCTATCATTTACCTAAGTATAATGTGCAGCACTTCAACCGAGTAATTGGTTTCTTCATAAGCTTCCTAATATGAAGCAGCATACTTTTAGTATTGTTTACAACTTCAATAACCGGAATATGTTAAATTTTCATGCTTGTTGCACTTCAAAAGCACTTAAATTACTCTGCTTATAGATAATTGTCGTAAGATGTTAATATCTGAGCGCCCCCCCCCCCCCCCCCCACCGAAAAAGAAATGCTTTCAAGCAGTATGCATGTATTTATGAGTATCTATCTTTCTTAATTGGAAGCATTTAATTTGAAGTTTAACATTTGCTGAGGCTTGTAACATAACATTTAATTTAAAAATCGTCTGCTGAAAAATTAAATTTTATGTTTGATATTTGTAACTGGCATTTAAAAATATGTTACTTAATGAATTAAAGTGGCAAAATAGTAGAAATATGTTTGATTTTCTGATTTTATGAAAATACAAAAAATACCAACTTTTAAAAAATCATATAAAATCAACCGAGAAAAAACACGGGAACAGTTTATCAGCTTATTAATCACTGAATGGGCTTCAAATGAGCCGATTTTCAAAAATTTAAAAAATGGCTTTTTTGAGTAATTGCACTTCAAAGATTGGTGATTTTTGAAAATTTTGAAAATTTCAAATTTTATTTCCGTGGCTGTATGCATCTGAGGATCACAATAAAATATGATTAGAAACTACCTTATAAGGGCTTTAGACTGCTGTCTTTGTTTAGTAAAAAAAAAGTTTTTTCATATGGAAAAAAAATCACAAAATCGGTAAAAAGTTGGTGATAAGGTCATTTTCAAAAAATCATAAAACTTGAACGGGGAAAAAACACGGGATTTCGTACATACCCACTTGTTGGGCACTAAATGGAGTTTAAATGAGCCCATTTTTAGATTTTTAAAAAATGGCCTTTTTGAGTAATTTTACTTTAAATATCGTCATTTTTTGAAAATGTTCAAAATTTCGAACTGTATTTCCACAGCTGTATGCATCTCAGGATTACGATAAAATATACTAAGAAACTGCCATATAAGGGCTTCAGAATGCCCCCTCTTTTTAGGGAAAAAAACTTTTTTTTCATAGGGAAAAAAAATCACAAAATCGGAAAAAATGCAGTTTTTTCACTGCAAAAGTAATTTTTTTTCTGTATCAAAAAATCCCGCTAAATTTTCAAAAATGATCTCTAGTTGATATATAGGTTCTTATGTATACGTAGAAAAAAGAATTTTTCAAAAAAGTTAAATACTTTTGAAATAGGGTCCATTTCTAATCGAGCACTTTGCTCATTTTTTCCAAAATGGCCGCCGTTGTGCAAAACTTCAATACGCTATAACTCTAGAAATAAATTTTTTCTCGCAAAATCCTTTCAGAGTATTTCACATGCCCCTTAGTCGTAACTACTCTAATTTTTAAAAAAAAATCGGTGATGGTCATGGGACACTTTTCACACCTGCCTGCCTGTCTTGAAATGGAATGACTCTATTATTTTTTGCTAGTCTAGCAATAATTTATTACCACTAGATGCTATTTTTTGATGCTAGCTACCATCCGTTGCTTTTATTCTTTGCTTTTCAAGCAAGATTTCTAGCATATGTTGCTATTATTTTTTGCTAGTCTAGCATGATTTGTACTATCCGTTGCTTTTATTTTCTTGCTAGTCTAGCATGGTTTCTACCATAGGTTGCTTTTATTTTTTGCTAGTCTACCATATATTGTACCATCTGTTGCTTTTATCTTTTGCTAGTGTAGCTTGATTTCTACCATCCATTGCTTTTATTTTTTGCTCCCATAGCACGATTTCTAGCATTTGTTCCCTTTTATTCTTATTGTTTCTCTAGGATACATTGCTTTTGCTATTGTAGCATGATTTCCACCCCACTATTTGTTGCTTGTATAAGCAAGGATTCAACACATCATGTTTTACTTATAAACATGCATAAAATCTTTTAAATGCATACCAGGCTTATTTGAATTTGATACCTTATAACATTTTTAACTACCTGTTTAGTAAAATCATATGTTCAAATTCATTTCATTTTGCTAAAGGTTGCAAAAAGCAATCTGAAACAATACATACATGCAGCTTACTAATCAAATTTGAATCCTTTCTTATCTATTTCATTGAGTTAAGGTGCATAAATATGTTAAAATGTGAGAGGAAGCGATTTTGCTTTGAATAAAATTTTAAGTTTAGTGTTTTCATAAATCTTTAAGCCTTTAACAGATGAATCTTATACCGAACAATTAATTTTCATTACCATAATCTTCTTTTTAAAACTACATTTTGAAATACAAAAATTTTTTTTAATGATTTTAACATTAAGAAACACGAAAAAAAAAAAAAAAAAAAAAAATCAATGAACCCTGTTTTATTTCATGTAAACCTTTAACATCAGGCTTATGTTTGTCACATACATGTAATAGGTTTCTTTTAAAGCAAAATGTTTAATCTGTTTCTTTCAATTTGCAAAGAACTGAAAGATAGAACCAAAGTCTCTTACATTGATGTAACAAGATCTGAAGCAGTTCATTACCTCTTTCCATGTTGTTCATCCAGGCTAACTTGTAACTTGAACAGGCTGCATCATAGATATTGCTGCTGAAGATACCTATTTCTTCATCAGACTGAACTAATTATACATTTAAAAGACACTAAGTATTTCAAATACATCAAATCCCCCTCCAAATGTCCATGCAATTTAATGACAAAGAAATGCTTTAATTTAGTTAGCTCTTTTTGTTATTGAGAGTTTCTCATTACAAGAGTTGCTTTTCCTCCTGCAGTTATAAAAAACATTTATTATCATTCGCTTTAAACAACATTTATTCATTTTAATGTTTAGGAATTTATTTGAATTTACTTGAAATGATCTGAAATTTTTGATGAATTTCACTTGAAAGCAAAGTATTAAAAATATTTGAGTGCATTAAGAATTTAATGCCTAAAACCTATTGGAGAGCATTTTTTGCCTTGTAAGTCATACCTCTGAAAAACTAACTTAAGGTTGTTTAGTTATCACAAAGCATTGTTTAAAACAAATATGTCACACATAGTCAGATAATATAGAAGCACATGCGCACGCCGTGCGTGGATACATTTACAGCTGTGCAGATACATTTGCTGTGGATCTGTATTTCACCTAATAATTGTTCATTAATATCAATATTAAACACTGATTATCTTCCAAATCCGTAAATAAATGATTGAAAAAGTTCACCTTTTGCTTTTATAAATACATAATTAAAAGCAAAAGGCATTGTCTTACTAAAAATTTTACCTACACACTATACAGTATAGTATCGATAACTCAAAGTCTTATAACTCGAATACTCCTTTATCTCTCTCAAAGTTTTCTCTTGAGAAGGCACCGGCACTTCCTATTACTCAAACTACCAATAACCTGAAGCTTTTAGCCAATTTCAAGTTACCGAGACTTGACTGTATATTGTTTTTTACCTGCAGATAGTTTTGACTTGTGTGCGCAGATACTTAACATTTTTATCTCACTATGATGTCACACAAAAATGAATTTAGAAAATCATACAAATCAAGAAAAAATTAATTTAAAAATAACATTTATTTTTCAAGATAAACCTTTTATTCAAAGCTAATAAAAAATTTACACCATATTGCGATCATATTCTTTCTTGAACTAAGATAGGAGCAAAATAATCAGTCTGATTTATATCCTTGTGTGCCTGAAATTAAAATAAGAACAGACATAAATCAAGCTAGTATTAAGTAAACCAAATAAATCATATCAAAACAATAATCCTCAGACTACAAGCTAAAGATAAAGAGTAATAATGCAATGGTACACTTCAAAGGCAAAACCCAATACAAAAATTGCTAAAAAGAAATATTGTTATATTAGGAGTTGAGATATTTTTTCACTCGAAAGACAAATTAAAAGACTAATTACGGCTAGCTTGTTATATTTACGAGACAATGATAATGCTTTTAAAAACTAAATAAGATAAATCAAATTGCTCGATACTGATAAAATTTACAAATACTTTCCTAAAAATAAAGGCAGAGTCGGTGGAGAGAGGAAAACATAAATGATAGTTGGTAGTTTTGAAATTTTACCTCAGAAATAATAGTTTTTCTAGAGATTTTGAAACCCACACCATACAAGCAGAAAATTCTTGCTTAATATTATGGTCTAAATATTGCATCAAGAAAGATATTTAAAATAAAGAGTTGGTTTTAATTTCCACTTAGAAATTTTAGGACGGTGCTCTGACCGATCCTTTGATGCATCTTGCCTTCTTTTCTGAATTTTTCAATGATCTCTTCTTCCTTACCCGTTTGAAATTCTTAAAAAACTAAATCAAGAAAACAAACTTTTTTTTCCAAAAAATTTTCTAGCAAGATTGGCTTTAAACAAAACTCCCTCTTCTTCACTGGAATTTCATTTGAGCATAAATCAATTTTTTTTTGTCATGCTTTTAGCATAATTTTCGCATTACTTGAAAATGTAAGACAGTAAATTTTTTAAATCATGGTTTTGCAGGTTCAAATTGTTGGCTACATGATAACAATACATAGTGAAATTAAGTCATTTTTATAATAGTGAAAAAAAAAAAATGTGGTTAAGAGTTTTGGGTAAAGAATAAAATAAAAATACTTTGAAATATTTTACTAATCAAAATCATTGAATATTAAAAATATCATTGAAATCAGAAAACCCGAGTTTTTCGCTATTGTAAAATTTCCCTTAGTACATACAATAAAATTATCAGGGGTCAATCCAAGGCATTTTGTCCGGGTTTTGTTTTTGAAATTTTGCAAAAAAGTTTGGAATTTCATGAAAACTAATATAGTTTTGGGAAAAATATTTTTTGTAAAACTAAGGACAAACCTTAAGGTGGTTTTGACAAAATGTAGTGAAACCCCAATTTTACGTTCTCCGAATCTACGATTTCCCTACATGTTATGTTTCTTTCAGCAAGTTCCTTTACTAGGTGCTTTCTACGTTTCTCCTAGTTTGCATTTCTTCTAACCCAGTCTCTTGAGAAACATAAAATCTGGGTTTCACTGCAGATAATTTTGTCTAACTATAATTAAAACTATATTGAAATATTTAAAAATTAACATTAACAAGCATAAAAAAGGGCAGTCACAGTGGCAAAAAATGGAAAAAACTAGGAATAATGACTGCATATCAAGAAGAAGAAATACTAAAAAACAATATAATTTTGTACGACACAATTGAGAGTTAAATCAGAATATTTATTAATTTAAAAATTTCAGTGATATTAATTTGATAATTAAAGTATTTTTGAATAATTCTCGAACTTGAAACAGATTGGGGAAAATTTCTCAAAGCTTGTTTTTGTATACAAATTTGGAAAAACAAAAATCTATTCCAGTGAGAAAATTCAATTGAATTTGATGAATCTTCTGTTTT
This sequence comes from Uloborus plumipes, assembly GCA_038373865.1. Classification (NCBI taxonomy): domain Eukaryota; kingdom Metazoa; phylum Arthropoda; class Arachnida; order Araneae; family Uloboridae; genus Uloborus; species Uloborus plumipes. The sequence continues at coordinate 30,386 of JAXGGA010001622.1, read as the reverse complement.
ATGAAATTAATTTCATGTTTAGTTACCATATCAATACTTTAGTACTAGTGGAACTATTTTTTTCTTGTAATCACAGAGCAACAATAAGACATTTAAGCCTCAGAACAATAAGTAATATAGCCAGGCGTGTCTGTTAGAGAGGTCAGGAGGGGCGCAATTGCCCTTTCCCCAGACTTGGAGAAATCTATCCGTTGACAAACAAATGGTCATGATTTTGGTCGCTTTTTGATGCAATTTGCATTGAGGCTACACCCTGTGAACTTCCCCTGAAAAAATTCCAAATGACAGACCTGAAGGTAGCCCCCATTATTGTTCTCGAGCAATGATATAATACATTTTTCATGCAGTTATTTTCTCTATACATTTATATTGTCATGATATAGCAAAGCAAATCTGGCATAACTTCCCTGTTAAAAATTGATTGAAAGGTAAGATTTTGTTCTTATCACTAGTACAACTAGCAGCCATCTTCAGTTGGGGGGGGGGGGGTCATAAGTCTTCACATAAGTATAAAATAAAATACTACCACCGGCAAACTTTTAAACCAAATACAGTGACTTATATTATTGTTGTTTATGCTCATTTGCATTCTACATTCATAGCGTTTAATGAAAACGCCTTTCACAAAGAGAATAGGTTAAATGAGCATCTTGAATATTCATAAGTTCAACCTTTTTACTGTCATGCCCAAGATTAGCTCAGGCATAGCACTGATGTTCCCAAACGTCATGCCCAAGAATTACATGGGGTAATTTTTTGTAGAGTGCATCGTACTGTTATAGCTGAATATATCTCAGAAGAAGACAAAAATTACTCTGAGTAATGCTCAGCGTGGCATTTTGGAACATCAGTGCTGTCCCCGAGATAATCTCGGGCATAGCAATTAAAAAGTTTTAAAAAACCGATGACAAATTACTTAAAAGTTAGCATATATTTTCGTAAATAGAATTACCTGTTTTTGCCACTTTGGCAAAAAGGTATTTTTACCGGGATAGTTTTTACCGTTTTTTCCGCCTTTGGCAAAAACGTGACAACCCTAACAATTACGTATCACTTTTTTAGATTAATAAATAAAAACCTCTTCAAATATGTTAGGATTAGGAGGTTTAACTCAGGTTAATAATCTCAGAAAAACAGTATTGAATTTTTTTTGCTTCTAATAATTGAAATTGAAACAATAGAAATGTATCAGATGAAAAGTAAACTTATTTAACTAAATTAATCCTATATATTAACATATACTTTCGAAATAACAGCCCGACATGAACAACTACTTGAAATTAACAATATTTTATGTCTTCACGTTGATGGGAACGTGTGATATTATTACTGCTAAAAGAATTTCTTGGATAATATGAGCTTTTAGTAATATGAGGTGTTGTGAACCCCAATTACATCAGATTTTCGAAGTGCTACTTGGTATGTCTAGTTAATAAAAATAAACGTATTATTCAATGCATAAAAAAATTAGGTGAAAACCTTAACATTTTCTTAAGCTCAGGTATTGGGCAATTAATTTGTATGGATTTTTAATTAAATTTTACAATGCAAAAAAAAGGAAAAGCTGGCTTGCTACTTACTGGAAGATATCATAATTGTGTTATTTAAATTTTCTAATTTATGCACTATGTGCATAATGATAATGAATAAGAAACAGAAAGGTGAAACTACTATTATGTAATACATCATATTCATCACACTAAGTAGCAAATAATAATGAAAGCATAAATACTTATTTTTGTGACTGAAAGCTACAACTTAAAAACTGTTTTAGCTCAAAAGTAAAAGAAAATAAAACTACGTAAAAAGGCAAATGTTGCAGGAAAACTGCAAACACATGCTTTGGCGTTCTAAGGAACCAAATTTCCAATACCTAAAAAGTAAGTTTTTGGATATAAAAACACCACATATATGCAGTTTTCCTAACAATTTTCCGCCTTTTTACATGGTTTTATTCTTTTTACTTTTAAAACACAAAGGTATTTATTCAATGCTATTAACACTCACATTGTATACATCATATAAGAGTTCAGCAGCAAACATTTATTTAGTAAAATTTGTCTTGTATTAAACTCTTACTAAGTAGTATAATTCCAAAATTGCACATGTTCTAACAACTTTGAATCAAAACTAGTTAATTTTAATATAAATCTTATGATAATGATGCTTTAATTTATTGAAGCTACAATATATTTTGTTGCTCTTCTGTCATCTTTACACCACACATAATTCTCCCCCCAAGCTGCACAGCAATAATGGTACCATATAAACTAATCCTATGTAGTCATGTTATTTAATTATTCTTGTGAAAATGTAGGGTTGGTCATGTTTCAAAAACCTATTTGTGAGCTATACTGCCGTGCTAATCGCAAAAGTGGTATCTGCAGTCGAGCTCAAACTGAGATGTTACTCTTTAAAGTTTTGCGCCACCATGTATTTAATTCAGATGAAACTTTTTCAGAATTTAAAATAAATATTTCCCGTTCTCAAATGACCATATAATTTTGTATTTAGTTAAAATACGTCACAAAGAGCCACTTGGTGATAATTCAATTATGTTAAAAAGTGCAAATACGACTTTTGTGCTTAGCACGGCAGTATTTCTCAGCGGCATCCTAATAAAAAATAAACAAAACAATTCTGTACCTCAGAACCAGACTAACGTAAGTCCATTTTCGTAATTTTTCGGTAGAGGGGAAAAACGATGTAATCGACAATCGTTTCACCCCTCTACCGAAAAATTACGAAAATGGACTTACGTTAGTCTGGTTCTGAGGTACAGAATTGTCACATCTCAAAACCTATTTCACTTACCTGTGATAATAAAGAAAAGTCTGTATAAACAGCTAAATTGCTCTTCCTTGAAACTTATGGCGAAAATCCTCTTAAATTCGTAAAAGCTAGGGGAAAAAAAGGTACTTCAGTCTAAGAGACAAATAATATACTGTTTTAACTTCAGTGGAGCATCAATACCAAATCTTCAATCGTGTAAGGAATAAGTTCTAGAAAGATTTAATTTCCTAAAATTTATGAAGTAAAATCAACTGGAAGACCTATCTGCCTAGCATTCAAGCTCAACAAGGTTTGTCTTAGTTTTTGAAAAAATGCTAAAAGAAGATAATCTTTAAGTCTGAATATTTAATGATGATACTTTTTTTGAAGCTTACATTACTTAGTTATTTTGAGATAAGAACAATTCCCACTGCATTTTCAATGCCTAAGATGAAACATGCAAAATGCTTGTTTTAAAAATACATCAAACAGAGCAAAGACGAACACTGGACTGCTAAGTTAAAAGCTTTAACCTATATCAAGTGAACTATTCAGCCATGCAGAATGCAAGAGAAAGGAGAATGCAGTTTTTTACAATGTTTAGGTTTTCTTTGTAAGAACAGATAGGTTAAGGAATTTTTAGACATTACAACATTCAGGGGCGGATGGGGCCGGCGGGCAGTCGGGCATTTTCCCGGTGGGCCGCCTGTGTTTCGGCCGGTCGGCCGGTCTAAATTTTACAACTTGCGGCGGTTTTTTTATTTTTTATTTTTTTAGACGGCCAGCCGGTCTAAATTTTAAAACTTGTGGCGTTCTTTTTTTTTTAGTCGGCCGGTGTAAATTTTTGCAACTTGTGGCGTTTTTAAGTTTCTTAAAGTTTCTAAACTAGAGATATGCAATGCCATTCGTACGCAACCTGCCACTTTTTCAAAATTTTGTTCAAAACCTTTTGCAACGTGAGAATATTTTCTGAAAGGGGTCTCAAGGGCAGTCCGATACTCTGGTTGTACACTAAAACGTAAGTGGGAAAATGAGAAAAGACAATCTGAGTAAAATATGATAATTTTTTTAAACGTTCAAAGTTTCCCTTCAGACGCTAGACTCATTCATGTTTTTGTACTTTTCACCTCTTTAGCCCCTCAGAAGAAAGTTAACCCATTATCTTTAAATTCCAAGTCAAAATAACGGCAAAAACACTGTTGAAAAAAGGAAATAAAAAACGGGGTGGGGAGAGCATTTCCCTAAAAGTGATTGGGAGAAAACGGTGGTCATATTTGGATTCGGGGGACCAATTTGCATAAGAATCAGCAAGAGTGGCGACAAAAGAAATTTTAAAAGTTTTTTATTTATTCATTTATTTATTTTGATGCGCAGTGTGACATTCATAGAGAGTGGATGGACTCTCTTATAAGAATTTTCATATTATATTGAACTAACGCTCTGAGATAGCCACATTTAAAATTTAGTATTAACAGATGCCACGAAGTGCAATATAGAAGCAGCAACCTTCTTCTCGATATTAAATTTAGCAGCTGTTTTATTCAAGGACTCTCACAAACGAATAGACGTGTGGGGTAATATTGTGAAAAACAATAAAAGACTTAAAGTAATAGGTGAAATACGCTGGTGGGCCAGAGAAAATGCCCTAAAACGAATTTTTGGATCCTATGACGACCCAAGCGATTCTCTATATGTTGAGTTTCTTCTGGCTTTAAATCAGATAGAAAATTGCCAACAAATTAATTGCGACAGTAGAGCTACTGCCAAAAATTTAAAAGATCAGTTTACCAAGTTTTCAACCATTTTTTGTCGCAAATATATTTAAGAGTTTTTAAAATCACGGGCTCCATTTCACGATATTTACAAACAGAGAGACTAAACATATTAGTTTGCAACAGTATGATCAAAAACGCTTTCGAACAGTTGAAAGAAATTCAAAGAGATTTCGACAATATTGTTCAAGCTTCTCAAAATTTTGTTGAAAATTGTTCAAATAAGCTAGAAAATGAAAATAAGAATGACATCTACATTGAAAATGAATTGAGCAGTAAAAGAAGGTGGAGTTATTCAAAGTGAACAATTTGCGTAGTTTTTTAATTATGTATAATTAACCGTTTTACTTTTAATGCTAAGGAAGTTCCCCCAAGGTTTGAATTAAAATGTTCGTCACTGTAAAAATTCCTGTCTTCACTTTAAAAAATTACTTACGTAACATTTTTTTAAGTTGAAAAAAAGAAAATGGTAATAATTTAGTTTGTATATATTATTTGCATGTGTGCTTCATATTCATTAAAATAATAATTGAAAATAAATATTATAAAATATGTTATCGTTATATGTAGTCAGTTTCTGAATAGTATGGATATTTTGAGGTTCATCATTGCTAAATTTTCACAGAATTAGGGCCCTGCTCCACATTGACGTAAAGCAGAAAAATAAAGCAGAAGCGTAAAATGGAGCAAATATCAGGGGCCGGTCTGTGATAAATGCCCGGGCCGGTGCGGGGTGCTCCATCCGCGGCTGACAACATTGCATATTATTTTCCTTATCATATTGCTTTTTAAAAACAACAAGAAAGAATTTGTTCGCTTAATTCTTTTGCCATAATACTGGTGAACAGAAAGATGCCTATTGTTTTCTTTTTTCCCAGCTTCTCAGACACATCTATTGAAAGAGAAGCAGACTCCATTTGATTTTTACATTTTTTTAAATCTTTCATAATTCAAACTAATATGTAATGGACAACTAAAAATGTGTATGGACCAGTAAATGATTTTTCTAAATTTCTACCTTTGTTAAGTAGTTTATTTATGTTTTATTGCATGACATTGTTGATTTATTATTTCTACTGGCAATTATGAAAACTAGTGGCAGCATTAGTTCATTTTTATTGTTTCAAAAATTATTTAATGCAATGAGACACATGCAAACAATAAAAATTTCTTGAATTTTCCTGATACATGCTGAGAAGTTCAACGAAGCTTTGAAATTGTAACATTAACAGGGGTAAAAAAAAAGAAATCAGCTCTATTGAATTCGTGTAAGTGGTTGACTGGAAAATATACCAAAAATTGAGTTATGTATCACACGCAACAGGTCTGATTTAAATATGATGCTTCTATTTGAAAAATGTACTAAATTTACTACTGAAAATTATTCTAATATTATGAGAAAATAAAAACTAAATTAATTTGAAACTAAATTCAAGAGGAAAAAATGGAAGTCGAAAACTGAACGCGACGAGATTACAAATCAACAGACGTGTACGCTTTTAAGAATTATATGTAATGACCTTGCATTTAGCAAACGAATTTTACTGATTCAAGCACAGTAAATACGATAATAAATGGAATCAGCGAAGTTTTAAATGCAATAAGTGCTTTAAAAAATATTTCAAAGGTATCATTGGCAAACCAAAGGGTTTGGAATCTTATCGTAAACATGAATTTATGCTGCATAACAATTTACTATAACGTAAAATAATTGCAACGCATTACATTGAATATTAGGGATGATTAAGTGAATATCATTCTTTAACATGGAACACAGATGTAATATTAACATAAAATTGAAGAAAAAAAAAATCATTCTCAATAATACTTATCTTTCTTGTAGCTTCCATGCTTCGCTCCCGCCGGTAAAACAACTCAAGATGGCGTTCGGAATGTTGCCATTTGCAACTGCTTTTCCAAATATGCCGCTCGAAAAGGCTCACATTCTGCGCATGCGTAGTTTTTTATTTTTTGATACAATATTGCTTTTCCCTAGCATATTAAGCTAGTTTGCATAAAAAAGCACACAATAGCTTGTTATTGAGGGACCTACGACCCAGGGTTTCCGCTTCGGTCGCACTTTCGCAAAAGTGCGGAAACACTCTCTAAATTGCGAAAATGAAGCGAGGCAATTTCAACTTTTCTACTCCGATATAATAAGAACAAAAAATAATGCACGATCTGTGAGAGAAAGCAAGCATGGTGATTTCTAACTTAATCTTATTACAAATTTTATTCCATGTGTATAAAATGCTGTTAAATTCTATAATATATACCGTATATACTCGCGTATAAGTCGAGAAATTTAGTCCAAAAAAAGAAGTTGAAAGTTAGGGGGTCGACTTATACGCGGGGCAGAATTTCCAAAAAATTTTCCCGAACAATTTTTGGGAAAAAATACACTCAAAAACGAGAAGATTCGTCCGATCCAGTCCAACTATTTTAAACAGACACTAAAAAAGTAAATACTCATGCATTCTACTGTATTTTTGCACGGTTTGATTGTGAAAAAGAATAAATAATTACAATAAACGACCGACGGCGTGAAAAGCGCGCGAACTGCCGTATTAGCGAATTTTCCTATTGATGGTGTTTATCTTTTTGAAACAGAATGTTAGACGGCTACTTTGCAAAATTTTATTGATAATAATGCAAAATAAAAGCAACAGATAGCAAAAATTGAAACTGCAAATCGAACTCTTACAAAAACCGCGATCGTAAAATCGAACCCTTTACAAAAAACGCTTCACTTTTCCAACTGTACTGTAACTTGGCGTGAAGTTCGACTTCCATAGTACACATAAATGACAAAAGGACATGTTTATATTATAGGCAACCATGCACAGCACAACAACACGTTCAGACAAAGAATGGACATAGACAGGAAAGAGAAAGTACATTCATGACAGGGTACTTTCCTCGTAATTCCTCGCTCCGAGAAGGGATTCCAACCCTGGACAGCTCCATCTGGGTCAAACTGCTCTGACCACTAGACAAGGTGTCCGGCACATGCCAGTTTTGCTCTTAAATTAATAAAGGGGAAAAACAACTATTTTTTCTCCTCTATAATGTCAAGTGTGAAGCAACATTTTTTGGGGGGGACAAAGGAAAAATATACTGTCTGCCACACCTAAACAAATACTGCCGGTTCCAAGAAATATTATTCGATTAAACGGGGTATTTGTTTAAGCGGGATCTGCAACTTAGCGTCTATGGCATGGGAAACATTCGATTCCAGGATATTTTATTCCTTTATGCGGGGTATTTGTTTATCCGTTACACGATTAAGCAAAGCCAAGCAGGGCTGACTGTATATCCAAATGTGTGATATAACAAGACCTGATGTAACAAGGTGTTACTGTATCAATCTGTTTTTCTTACAACCAGAGTAACAACTTTTAGTACATGAAATAAGTCTTAAACAGAGAAAAAATGGGGGGGGGGGGGTAGAATTGACATTCTGGGCTAATTGAGAAATTAATTACATGCGTTAAGCAGGTCTATATTTAATAATTTAAAGGGAAACAAGTTGAAATACAATGCAGTAGTACAAGTATTGAGTTGAAATACAATACAACTGTCCAAAAAATTTTCTACATCATCCATGTCTAACCGTTTTTCACCAGAGTGCCGTATTTCATATTAAAATAATTTCCATGGGTAAGGACACATGAAATAACAAAATATTTTTTAAATTGGACTGGAAAATATGGAAAAGTTAAAACCAATAACTTGCCATTACTTGGTGCTTCTTTTATAAGATGCAATGTCTTCAAAAACCTATCAATGAACATTCAGCTCCAAAGTTTTCACGACATTTATAAAGCTGCTTGCTTCTTAATATTAAACAAAACAACAGGCTATACAAATCAACTTAGCTGGCTGTACACCAGGCATCAATTTTTTTTTCTTTCAAGTGATATAGCATGCTTTGTACATTCAAAAAAAAAAAAGTGCTCTGAATATTTTCCTTTAACAAACTGAAGTAATGCTTAGTTAGTAATTTATTTTATAGTAGTAATGATCATGTAATTTATGCATAAAATGAGCAAATACAAAAAAATTTCTTAATCTTCAGTTATGATCTCCAAAAAATGGAAATATTGTATCAGTACATACTGTCGGCCCCGCTTAGACGAATACTGTTGGTTCCAAGAAATATTATTTGATTAAACGGGGTATTCGATTAAGTAGGGGATCTTTAACATTGCGTCTATGGCATTGGTTGCGAGATATTTTATTCGTATAAGCGGGGTATTCGTTTATCCTTTACCCGATTAACCGGGGACGACAGTATATTTGATATTTTCAAAGTCAGATTGACTTTTAGCCACAAGAAAATTCTTAAACCAAGAAAACCTTCTTTCTACATCAATATTTGCCAATAACTGAATTTAAAATCAAAAAAGTACACAATCCAAAGTTTTTCTAAATCATTCCACATATATTTTTTTTTCTTTTTAAGGAAATTTGGTTCAAAATGTAAAAAAAAAATTAAATGCTTTTGAATGAAAGCATGAAAAAATAAATTAGATGTTTTAATCTACAAAATGAAAGCATCAAAATATGAGAGAATTCATAAACTCAGATAGTAGCACGAATTACAATAAAGGCCAATATATTTAATAATTTTCAGATGATTCAAGTAAGTATATGAAGATAACGTGTATGCATGATTTGAGAATACTTTTAAAACATTGACCACTAGCAGCACCAGGTGCCAAAGTAAACGAAAAAATTGCATATTATAGAACTATGTATTTTTTATTTCCTGCGCTATACAAATAAATATAAGAAGAAAAGCTGTGACAATGCAGTGCAAATAAGATGAGAATACTTTTAAAGCATTAAAAACACAACAGCAGCACATAAAATGACGAAATAAACGAATAAATATTGATAACCTAACAACTCGATGTCTGCAAACAGGACATTATAGGCCTATGTATTTTCTAATATTTCTGCAGTTTACAGACGAAAATTAGAAGCAAACATGCATTCATGGTGCATAAATATGTCCTGAAAATACTTTCAAAACACTTAAAACACAACATCAGAACAAAAAATGACAAAATAAACGAATATATGTTGATCACGTAACGGCGCGTCGTCTGCTAAAAAGACATTATAGGCCTATGTATTTTCTAATATTTCTGCAGTTTACAGACGAAAATAAGAAGCAAACATGCATTACTGGTGCGTTTACATAGTCTGAGAACACTTTCAAAACATTAAAAAACAAATCTGAAGCATTTTAAATGATGAAATGAACCAATAAATATTGCTACTTACCGCACTTTAGCGTTGACAGTTATGCTGAATTCACCGTAGCAGACGGTGTTTGGAAATCGGTCGAAACCTGTGACGTCATCACTAAATGCGTCCATAACAATCGTGCTGTTTTCTACACAAAAATGCTCACTGCATTTCATTTTCTTTCTTCTTACAACTTTTATATTAAAAAATCGCGGTAAAATGTTCCCCGATCGGTCCCGATTTACAAAATCGCGATCTCAAAATTGAACCCTTTTTGTGAAAAATATAACAATCGTGCTGTTTTTAACACAAGAATGTTCATTGCATTTCATTTTCCTTCTTTTTGAAACGTTTATATTCAAAAATCGCGGAAAAACGTTCCCGATCGTTTCAGAAAGTGCGGTCTCGACTTATACGCGGGTTTTCGATTTTTTCCCGATTTTCCTTCAAAAAGTAGGGGGATCGATTTATACGCGAGATCATAAAGTCATAATTTGCACAAAATCCCTTCAATAAATGCGTTATTAAAGATTTAAAAAAAACTAGTGTTATTTTAATGTGAATTACAATTCTAAAATTTTCATTTTTGACCGACTTCAACAGAGGAGGTTGTACAATTCGTCGGAGATTTTTTTTTTTTTTTTTTGTGTATGTTATAAGATTACTCGATGACGGCTGGACCGATTTCAACAAATTCTTTTTTTGTTTGAAAGGGTTTTCTTTCCAATTGGTCCCATCAGATTGTGGTCCGGAAATAGAAATCGGGATCACAGTAATCGTAATAATGACAATTTTGAATGTAAGGCTTCTCTGGATTGCATAATGAAATTCATTTCTATGGTCTTGTTGAAATTTTTTCTGTCTTCTTGTATTAAAAACTGCGTATCTTTCTATCTACGTCCTGCTTCTCTCTACCTTTTTTCAGGCTTCATTAGTTTTAATTTACATAAGGTTTGATAAAGGAATTCTGAAGCAATTGTGAAATATCTTCAGATTTTTGCTCAAATTTAAAGCGATTTTCCTAAATGATTAAATATGAAATCCATTGCTATAAAACGTGGTTGATATGAAACAGTAATAATAATAATAATGAGAATTTTGAATGAAGGCTTAACTGAATCAAACATGAAACTCGTTAACGGGTCAAGTACGTAGTATTTTAATCGTGAGCAACTTGTAATTTTTTGAAATATAAATAAATTAGTTGAAAAGCCATCTACTTGTATTCAAAGCTAAGTATCTATCTTTCTTTCTATCTATCCTGCTTTTTTCCACTGAACGCCAATGAACGGAAAGTAGGACTAGGTAATTTGAAATATAAATTAGTTGATGCTATGCTATTACTGTGCATTGTGCAAGCTATCTCTCCTAGCATATGATGCTTGCTAGCTAAAAAAAGCATAAAACAGCTTACTGGAGGTACCTACCACCACATGCTATCGAACAAGCTTGAGTAGCAATTAAGCATAAGATGCTTGCATATAGCTTGTTATGCTATTATTGTGCAAGCTAGCTCCTTAGCATGCGATGCTTGCTAGCATAAAAAAGCATAAAATAGCATACTGAGGTACCTACCACCTCATGCTATCGAACAAGCTTGAGTAGCAATTAAGCATAAGATGCTTGCATATAGCTTATTATGCTATTATTGTGCAAGCTAGCCCCCAAGCATGTGATGCTTGCTAGCATAAAAAAGCATAAAATAGCATACCAAGGTACCTACCACCACATGCTATTGAACAGCTTGAGCAGCAATTAAGCATATGATGCTTAAAATATAGCTTGCTATCAGGCCCGTCGAGAGGGGGGGGCAAGCCTATGCATTACATAGGGGCCCCTGAGAGGTCAGGGGGCCCGCGAAGCGGGCCTAAAGAGGTTAATATTAAACAAAAAACAATTCTGTTTTTTTTTTTTTTTTTTTTTTTTTTTTTTTTTTTTTTTTTTTTATGGGTTAACCATTTAGGGTCTAAAATTACGAACAAATGTTCAACGCTCCACATTAAAAATGAGAAATTTCATTAGTTTCTTTTCTCAGCCCCTACTTTCGGCATATCTCACATCTTTTTAAAAGGAACGAAACGCGTACCCTTTTCTCTGGCGTTTCGGCTTTTCTTGGAACTGGGCTTGAAAAGTTGACTGGCCAGGGCAGTTTGTGAGCGATCGTCAAGGGCCCCCGTGCCAAAATGGGCCCCAAATGAGAGAGATTAGAAAAACATTGTGGCATTTTTTTTTTTTTCGGTTTGCAGATTTTGATTTTTTTTAAACTATTCTTTCGCTTTCCATTGATCGGCATCATTATACTTTTTCCCAAGATGCTTCACATCAGTCTTGCTTATTCCACATTTGTAGCATCCAGTACTTGAATAAAGCAAGGGCCCCGGAGCAACATTACTGTTAGGACCCCCTACCCCAGGGTTTCCATCTCAATGAAATTGACTCGTAAACGTAGTGTTTCATTGATTTCTATTCTCTATTACTAGTATGTGACTGATTTATCCGTTCTTTTTTGGGGGAGGGGAGCTTATTTAGTATCAGGGCCCCACATCAATCCGTGAACCCCAGGACCAGATATTGTAATGGGACATCTTGCCCCTACAACACGCCACCCTCAATAAACTTATTGCTGTTTAGGCAGACATATGAAATTTTGAAATTTTAAAAATTTTGCTGCATTTTGAATTACACTCAATCAGTGGTCAGATTTTTTTTTTTTTTTTTTGTAGTTTCCTACAATTACTTGATTAAAAATGTAGTTAACTACAGCTGCAACTTTTTTTTTTTTTAAAGTAGTAACTACAATCTACTTTTGAAATGCCCATGGATGTATCTGAAAATAGATTTAAATGTTGAAAAAACCCGAGAAAATGGATATTAAGATGATGAATAAAAGTTATTATAATGCAATATGCTTCCCTTTTCGTCCTTTTGAAGCCGTTGTTGTACAGTGGTGAATTTAGGGATTATGGAGCCCCTTTGTCCATTGCTATTACAGTAAGCAATTGTAGAACATTCCTTTCAGGACCTCTATGTCATGAGGGCTCCCAGCAATTACCACCATTTGTGATATGAGCCCACCCCCCGCCCAGGCCCGCCGTAAGTTGGCGTGCAACGCCTACACCCAGGGCCTGATTACTGAATAGGCCAACTAGGCCGTGGCCAAGGGCCCCTCAATATAGGGGCCCCTAAATGAGAAAATTTCTCTAGTCAAGAGCTGACATTGTTTTATCCAAAGCCTAAATTTTAAAGTCTAATTACAGGAGGCCCCAAAAAAGTACTTGGCCTAGGGCCTAGTAACATCTTAATCGGGTCATGCCTACACCACATGTGGGAGTATTGCTAAAGGGCGCTCAATTCAGCCTAATCGTTCTGAGTAGCATGACAGATTTTGTTTTTCCGAAGTTAAGAAACAAGCATTTATGTGTTTTAAAAATATTCATTTAAAGAAGCTAGGATATTTCTGTGGGAGACTGTAACTAAAACTTTTTTTTTTCTTTTGCCACGCTAAAGGAGCGCCAAATTTATCATTATCGTTCCGAATATCACCGCACATTTTTTACCTGCGCTCATTTAATCTCACGGCAAGAAACCGCAATTGTCCCTTTATGAGCTCTCTTCCGAGAACTTTGTGGGAGGTCAATCACAGAGCCACTGTGTCCAGGGGTAATAGTCCCACAGGGACGATACCTGCTATGCTGTCAATTGATTACCTTTGATGTAGTACCGTCCTGAATGGACCCAGGTCGGTTCCTTGGGTTCCTATAGGGCAAACGGCTGTTCAAATTTGTCGCGCTGATGCAAAGTTGCTTTACCAGATTTCCGTAAACAGGCTTTTGTTGCAGTCATTTATCACAGAAGACATTTTGTTGCAGTCATTTATCACAGTTCATTTCCTGGGATTATTTTTCAGATTAATAAAACCAGTTAACATTTAATATCACCAGCAACACTTCTATTTATCTTTTTGCGTACATAAAAGTCCTCTGCTGAGTCCACAAACATATCTTTCCGGTAAGTTTTGCTTGTATTTTGATATTATATTTTGTTAACAAAGAATAATAATGTAAATTGAAATTGATACCACATGCATTAGGAGTTTCCAAAAAACCCCCCCCCAAATTGTACCTGACGATTCGGCAAATGTTTGAGTATTGCAATCTTGCAATTAAAAAAAATGCCTAATCTTTCTTTTTATAGGATGTAGGAATGCGTGCATGCTCGTATTTTATCATTTGGTCAAATTCGAAATTTTATTTTCTAAATTGAGAATCCTCCCTTCCTTTTTTTTTCTTTTGCCGTCTGTGACTACGGTTAGAACGAGTGACCTCTTAGTATTGAGCAGAGAGATTAAAGTAATTCGAGGAACACTTATTTCATGTCATTATAGCATTGGTATCAATTGCGAATATTTAAGACATGACTCATCTTCTTCTGGAGCAACAAAACTTGTAAATTATTGTAAATTATTTTGGTTAAATGATCACATGTATTATTTTTCAATTGTATTTTTTATGACAAGTACAAAACTTCTTCAATAATTCATCAAATATCACAAGTAAGGAATAATTTTAAAGATTTTTTTCTGCCACTTTCTGCAAAAAATAAAGAGGCAATTCATGTTTTGGTTGTTGTTTTTTGTAATCATTTTTTAGTTACAATTTGAATTTATATGGTTGTTTACTATTTTTTGTATGAACTGTGTTTTTATTATTTTTATGAGTGTTTTGCTCGACTACTTTTTCCCCCTTTGTCTTTTTATTCGTTTTTTTTTTCTTTTTTTGAAAAGAATTCTTTCCGTATTGAATTTCGAGTTCGATCACAAGAGTCAAAGGAAGTATTCTTAACCATTAGATCACATAAAATTGTTAGTTTTACTCCAAAAATAACTTTGTGAAATATGCCACATTTCAGCAAATTTTCAGATGTAGTATATTTTCTCCGTTCCCTCTTCTCTCTTGCTCTTATTCCTCGTCGATTGATGTCAACGATTTGTCGAACCACAAATCATTTTAATTTTGACCGAATGTATAACTTTCCATGGGTCTTTGTTTGCCTCTTTTTTTCTCACATTCTTCCGTCTAAGTACTTCATATAAGGCTTCAAAATGCCGAATTTTCGTATCTATTTTTCAAAATTTCTCCAGGGGGAAAATCCCCCGGACCCCCTGCAATTGGGACTGGTCTACTCTACACCCCAATTAAAGACGAGGTCATTACAACATTCTAATACTCATCCCGCTGTTTGTATGAAAAAATCCCCCCCCCCAAACAAAAAATGAAACCAGGATCATTAAAAAACAAGAAAAAACACGGGAGCTATTATCACTTATCAGCGAAAAAGACACACAAAAGTTAAAAATGTTGAATGAAATTGTATATCTACAATTCATCGAAAAAGTAAAAGCGAATTTTTCCCTTACGAAAAATCTAGGGGGGGGGGGGGGAGCAAAGGCTCCGCCTGCACTCCTAAAATTCAAGGCGTGTTGCAGCTGCGGCACTAAAAGTTGAAAACTCCCTTAAAAAAACTATCGCATATCTTTTCTTTCTTTTCTTGAATTACGGAAACTTTCAGTTAAACATATAAAATTTTAGTTACATCCTTTGACAAAATTTACGCTATTTGTGTGAAAATAATAGTAGGAAGTTTAAGTAAAATTTTGGGGAGGGGGGCCCACAAAAAGTTGCATAGGGGCCCATGAAACCTGTCGACGGCCCTGCTTGCTATGCTAGTAATGTGTAAGCTAGCTCCCTAGCATGTGATGCTTGCTAGCAGAAAATAGCATATCATAGCATGAATATCTAGCAGACATAGCAAAAACTAGCAAAAACTAGCATATTTTTGTTGCTAGTACTAGCATGAATTTTGACCTGGGTGTTCTTAGTTTTTCTCGAAACCGCTTTTGGTCACTTTCATCTTTCTTCCCCCCTGGCACTTCATATGTGTCGCGAATCATTTTACTTTCTCATACTTAACTTTTTCGATTCCATCCACTGATATTGTATTAAAATTGTCAAAATTTAAAAAATTAAGTAAAAATCAATTTTAATCAATTGAAAACATTACTGAATGTGTTAAAATTGTCAATCGCTGTAGTCCAGGAACAGCTGATAACGATGACCGATAAAATGCAAAACGTTTTTAACCATTTCTCAAATGGTTTAATTGGCACATTCTCTCGCAGTGGTTGCTTTAAACGTACATTAATCCGCTTATAGTTTATATGGGTCATTCCAACGAAAATGGTACAAATAATGTCTGAAACTGTTCACTTAAGTTTATCAATTTAAATAATTTTCGACAGTTAATCCCATATTTTTTTTTATTGAGTCTCCATTTATTTATGTATAATGAAGTGTAAACGGCTAGTACATGGCTCATTTATGAAAGGATTTGAAATGTTTTGATCACTTGGTGTAACAGAGTGGACAAATAAGCCTTTAAAAATATCTTTATAATCATAAAGAAAAGCGAGAATCACAGAACAAGATTTCGGATGGAAGAACATGTAAGTCTTATCAATTTAATATGTTTGTATGCATTTTTAAACTATAAATTCTCTCTCTGTTTTATTTTTTACTGTTCGTCATCTCACCCACCCCCTTCCATTCGTCATTTTACCCCACAGGTGGGGTAAGATGACGAACATTTTTGACATTTTTCATATTTTAAAAGGAGACAACCAAAGTTTCAATTTCTATTATTAAACTTAGCATTTTAAAGATGTCATAGGCTTTAGTTTCGAAATTTTGACTCACATCCTAAGCAGGAAAAAAATCTTGAATCTTAATATCTTCGGCTCACTCCACTTTACCCCATATAAATGTCTACTCGTTATTGTGAATTATTTAAATAAATTACTATCATTGTTTTCTACTTACATCTTACTAGTACATACCAATTTATTAAAAAGTTATTACTATTCTTTCACTTACACTAATTTTTAGCTTTTATAAGTCTATTATTGAATTGCATCTCTTAGACTGAAGAAAGATGCTAAAAAAAGCACTGTAATTGAGTTTCACGCACATATAATACCTAAGTTTTTTATGAAAAGAAAAAGAAGCTAATAACTGCATTCAAGTAAACCTTGAAACATTAAGTAAGTTAAAATTGCTTTTAAGGTGTACGAAAACTCTTTACCAATAAGAGTTCTTTTTTGTTGTTAAAAGCATTTTCTCTCGAATATCTAATTTATTTTCTTGACTGTTTTTGTCATCAGATCAACGATTCGTTGGCTCAATAAAAAGATTACGTGCTTAGAAAGTAATTAACTTCCTAAAAGAAAGATTAATTCAGTTACGTATTTTTTTTATTATAAAAACTGTAATTTAATGAAAATTGGAGAAAATGAAAGATACAGACTCCAACTCATTGCTCGAAATGCCGTCGGAGAGTTCTAACGGAATATTTGTATTGAATATAAATTCACCTTTTTATTTTATGAATTTAAACGAATTGTGAATATTTAGTTTGTCATTCAATGCAACTTTTTTTGCAGCTTGTGTTTTCTTCACTTTCTCGTAAAAATAAAACAAAAGGGAGAACTAAAAGAAACATTTAAAAATTAAGTATCTTAAAAATAGATCTTAAAGGAAAAATAAATTAAATTATTAAGATACATTTTTTTAAATTTAAATTTTAAAGTAGTATTATTAGGTGGGGGAAACGAGTGGCTGTTGATCCATTTCTACCACCATTTAGTCTAATTAACTTCGGAAGTAATAGCTCGATTCGAACAAAGTCTTTTTTTTTTTTTCAAAAGAAGTTGGCTAGAAATCTTCGTTTCCATGTTTCATTTCTTGATTTTTTTTTCAAGTATCAAGTTAAAACAGTTTTTAAAAACATAGCATTATCATCCATAAGAAACACTCAAACCTTTTCTATAAATTCAATACGAAATTTCTTTTTATAAATATGAAATTGTTGTCTGATAAGATAAAAAATCCAAAGCTATAACGGTAGTTTTTCATTTAAGAAATACGTTTTTGTACATGAAGTCCTGTTATCCTATTATGATATACGTGATGTAAAAACCGAAGGTGTTCAAGTAAAATCTTTAAAAAATAAGGGAAACTAACTATCAATCTATGCTAGATAAAGCTCGATGGAAATTCATGCTGTATGATGTTGACAAATTATCCAAGAGGTCTCAAAGGTCTAATACCTTGGCAAAGGGACATTATAGGAACGTATATCATAATTTTGACATTGTGAGAGGAGCTAATACTGCTCGTTATGAAATTCCATGAATGGTGGAATAAATGTGTGACGTCAAGTTTTATCATCTATGTATTCTTACGCTCATGTACGAAATAAATATACTATTTTTTTTAATACATGAACCACACTTGTCGGATTTCTTTATTCGTACGGAAGTTGCAACTGAGCGACGTATACATAACGTTTTACTTTATATCTTACTAGCTGCGTTGCGCGGTCTACCAACGAAAATAAAAGTTATGCCAAGTGACCCATGATCAACACAATCAGGCTTTAATAAAAGAAAAATAAATAACCGAGTAAAGTCGCATCAACGTGTGCGAAAAATATTCTATGACTAAAATTTTAAATTTAGACCTCTCTCTTTTTTAATGCCAAAAATTCTGTTATTGTTATTAATGGACGCAAGCATTTCATTTTACGAATTTTCTGCCGAAATTTCTGGTACATTTTGTTCCACAAATTACACAAATGTCATTTGTGAGACAAAATGTCTCCTTTTTTGTGAATGACCCAAGAGCTCAAATGACCCAGCTAGTAGATTGTAACCTTCTCTACATTTTTGAGCTGTAGGGTAGATTTAGGGTAAATGAGGCAGTGGGAGGAATGAAACAGCCTATATGTTGTTGTCTTACTCTTTGTGAATTTACATTGCTCTAAGCATTATATGTTGTAATTGTATAATGTTTTTGCAGAAACTTATATGTTGAAATTGTTTTAATATTCCAATAAAAAGAGTCGCGGGTGCCGTACCAGGTTAAGTCACAACAATGACTGGTACTGTAGCCCCCCCCCCCCCCCGAGGAGTGAAGTGACTTTATATGCGAAAATAAAAAGTGTAAAATTGTTTCTAGCTTGTCCAACACATGTAATAGCTTTCGACTCTTGTTTGACTGTAACGTGCTACACATATTTACTATACAACTAGAACTAAGTACTCACATTTTACTTCGGTAAAAATGCAGCTGTACCATTTTTACCAACCCCCTCCTCCATGCGTGTTAAAACTTTATTTCATTTCACGAGAGAGGCCCTTAAAACAATTTTTTTAAAAATATAAGCAAACGATATCTCTCAATAACACGCTACGTGGTCCTTAAACAGCACTAAATTGCTCAAATCTGTCGGGATTACGTTTACTGCAATTGATTAATGGTGTTTACAGTGCTTTAGCACGAAGATCATCAATCGCATTATGCAGAGATAATTGCCCAGCATTTGGGAATGGGTTTGAAACTCCTGTTGTATTAAGGTATTGTTAATATTAGTATGATTAATGGTAAATGCTTAGAGCAATGTTGTTAGCTGCATACTTGGGGATTCTAATCGCAATTCACGCTAAATTCGCAAAGGAGACATCACCTGTTATGATATAAGTAACACTTTTAGTTTGATAATCATCGCAGCAAACCGTTGAAAACTCGTTTTTGGAGAATGCTGTTGTATATTTCAGTCAAATTTTACTTTCAGTCCCTGTAATCAATAGAATAAACAAAAACATTATTATTATTATTATTATTATTATTATTTTGCAGAGCGTCAGATTTCCAATACAAATCTTAGCATCGTGTGGCGTCCCCAAATGACGATGCCTCGGAGCGCTAAATGTTCACATTTTGTCACAAATTTTGTAAATAGTCTTAATTTTTCTGTTAATGTGCATAATTGCTAAATTATTGCTAAATTCGGCGTTTATTGCATTAATTTTCATTAAAAATCAACAAACCTTTTGAAACTTTATCTGTATGTTTATGTTGCCTATATTGCCTATACAGTAACCGCCACTAAACAAATCACTGAATTGTAAAATCAGCCACTTTTTAAAATAAAATCTGCAGGAAATGAATCATTAAAATATCAAAACATGTTAAAACCATCCTTTAATAAAATCATCATCGCCATTTTATAAAATAAGTTTTTTGGAAAGCGTATGCTAAAGTTTGAAAACGAATTACAATTATGTTAAAAATTGCAGCAGACGTAATAATTCCAAAGTTATGTAGCACCAAAGAGTGAAAGCGTCTCGGAAGGTGAAGAAATGCATACCAAATTTTCACTCTTAAATGAAAATACAATTTCCGTTAGTCAAATATCCATACGCCAGTATTTTAAGACCCGTTTGCAAAAAAAAAAAAAAAGCTTAAATCTTATTTAGTTTACTGTATTTTGAAACTTAAACTATATAGAAATACAGTAATTGAGTAATTTTTCAGATAAGTCATTTTTCAAAACTTTTTCTTTAAGTATAGGTATGCTGATTTATAAAATCAGCCGCTTTATAAAATCAAATGTCCTCAGGACAAATGTGATTTTAATAAGCGGCGGGCACTGCATAACATGAAGCATTATTTGGAATATGAAAAGCGTATTCTACAGTTAATCTGATGCTTATAATAAAAACAATTGATGTGATCAATAATATTAAATCAGGGAATAATTTAACTGAAAATTACCTGCTATTTACATTATATCTTACAAGGGGACCTTACAGGTTGTCACTCACCGATTTTGATGAGTTTTATATATTATGTAGAGGGACCCACCCTAAGTATTTTAGCAAAAGGATATTCCCCAATGCGCCTTAGTTTTCGAGATATAACGATCCAAAATTCATCTCGAAGTTGTTATTGAGGTACGGCTGAGCAGCGGCCGTAACCCAGTGAGCAAAGTCCCCCACTCCGACCGCTGGAAATCTGGGGATCGAGTCCCGTGAATTAACAATATTAAAAATTGAAAAAATAGATTTCTTTTTTAAATTAATAAATAAATAAAATAAAAATGAATAATTAAACGATTTTCCATTAACTATCGAATTTATTCGATTTTAAAGAAAAAAAATTACGTCACGGGACTCGATCCCCAGACCTCCAGCGGTCGGCGTGGGGGACCTTGCTCACTGGGCTACGGCCGCGGTTGTGACCACTGCTCAACCGTACCTCTATAATATCTTCGAGCTGAACTTTGGATCGCTATATCTCGAAAACTAAGGCGCATTGGGGAATATCCTTTTGCTAAAATACTTAAGGTGGGTCTCTCTACATTATGTATAAAACTCATCAAAACCGGTGAGTGACAACTTGTAAGGTCCCCTTGTAAGAATTGTGTGTGTGTAATAGATATCTAAATATTCGTCATTTATAACTTTTAAAGCTCAGTTGAATTTTTAAGCGTCATATAGACGCATTCTTCCTTACTTATTATTCAGTATCCACATTTTTAAAAAAAGAAAAAAAGAAAAAAAAAAACATATTTTGTACATTTAATTTTGAAACTATTCATTACCCAAAATAATTATATTAAAATTAAACTTTTCCTCTTAAGTAACAAATGAAATTGAAACGTAATATATTTCATCAAAAGTAGATGCGAAATAAATTTAACACAAAATCAGTTTCAATTTACTTTTGGTTAATTCTCGGGAGGTTTTATAATCCAGGACTATTATTGATAATCTTCATCAATACAAAATTGGTTAAATTTTGTTCACATATTAATAAATTTAACAAAAACTGAAAGTTTATTCCATAAGTCTATATTACATGAAATTGGACTCTAAACAAATTCTGGACTGGTAGATATGAGTATTTGACTCTTTTTTTTAATGTTAACACTAGCAATGTTTAAAGAAAGCCACATTTCACTGCTGAATTTTAAGGCAACTATAGCTGTTCATATAATTTTTAACTAAACGCAATTTAATTTTACTTCTTTATATTTCACAAGAACTTCCAAGTTCAATAGAATACACTGTTAAATATTGGGAAGTTTCTTGTTCCAATAGGGGAGACCGGGGACGGTTGTGACAATTTTCATTTGCTCCCCCATAGATCCCTTAGTAATGCCTGTGAGCTGGTATAAAGTTGTTTTTATGTTAAAGTGTACATTTGCCTGCTTATAAATACTAAAGTTTTCTCCCTAAGTACAATAGTTAACTCACAGGACCAAATTAAACAAAAAAGGAAAAAATGTCACAATCGACCTCACCCCAGGGGCGATTGTGACAGTGTTTGGGGTCGGTTGTGACAAGTTCAAAAATACAGCAAAACAGTCTAGATCACTTTTAATTTCAAGTAATATTATACGTAATTCAACATAACTTTCATCTGGGAAAGTTTAACACTTAATGTACCTCGTTCAGTTGAAGTAGCCTTATACCAAGTTTTGCAACAATATCAGGTTTTGGAATTTTGTAACGTCTGTTTGGGCAACATTATGTACATCTTTTGGGTCATAGCCGTGTCTGTTCATAACAATTCTCAAGTATCAAAGAAAGATTCCACATTTATTTGTTTTATTGAAGCTTGTTACTCTTGAAAGGGTAGTTGCATGAGCTACACGAACAGAAGTGAAAAATTTCTATTCATAAATGAACGAAACCATTTCTCAGCAGCCATTTTACTCTCATGTCTGCTTTCAGCTTATATGTAAGCTCAAAAGCACTTTATTATGAGCAATATAACCTATGCACACGTTTTCATTGTGACAGCGCCGGCCGGCTCCATCGCGTTTACGAATGAATGTTTCGTAGCAAAGACTTACGATTAACGTTGCGTTTCCAAAGCTGTCAGAAAGAAAAAAATTTTCACTTCTTTATAAGCTTCTTTATATTTCATTAGGTCACACTGCCCTATTTCTGTCTTCTTCAAGCGTATTATGGGCATCAAATATGATAAAAACATGTTTTTTTTCGTGTCACACCCGTCCCCACGCAATTTGTCACAACCGACCCCAACCCACTACTTTTGAAAACAGCAATCGCCATGGCAATACAAAATAGCCTACATAAAAAGTAATCACTGCTATTTCACTATTAAGGTTCACTACTAACGGAGGAAAACTTTCATTTCTCTATCTGTACCCATTCAACAGGAATTACTAAAAGAAATCGAGCAAAAAAACTTACTTTTGACTGTTAAAAAGTAACCAACCCCTCTGCTAGCGTTGATGTCGCTCGATGTCTACCCCAATGCTTTGATACACATTCAGACAAACATGCTGATACTCTCTCTTTGCTTCAACCAGATATTAACTATGGTTTAGCTAATATGACGACTGTCACAACCGCCCCGTGTCACAACCGTCCCCAGTCTCCCCTACACACGATCATTTCGAAATAAATGTAATTTTCTTCCATTTTTTGGTGTATTTTATGATTGTGTATAGCTTGAAATTAAGTAATTGTAATTTCAAAATGAAAATTTACAACATAAATTATTACAAGCTGAAGCTGCCGAATCACACCTCATGCTTCTGCCAGGCCGAAGCTTCGTTCCATCTCTAATATGTATTGTATATATACCCACACATGTACAGTGTACATCCAAATGTACACTGTACAGTGAAAGTAAATAAAGATAAATTATAAAACCGCCAGAGGTGTTCAGTTTAATGGATTCAGTGTATTCAAGTGATCTGTCGCATTTTAGTTGTAATGAATGCTTAAATGATTTGAGTAATGAAATAATTAAAGTGAAAAATTTAATTTTGATGCAACTTTGAATTTCATACAGTCAGGTCAATGCAGCTTTTTCCCCTCTTTCTTTAAATTTTCCTTTTTCAAGTAGCTAATCATCAAGTATTAGTAATGAAACTTTATCAAGTAGACTACTTGAAGAATTTTAAGGTTCTACTACAATTTAATTAAAACATTCTTCTCAAGCCAAATTATATTCCATATCATTGAAAAGATAATTAAAAGTACTGCTAAATTGCCCTTGTTACAGCACATCTTAATTAAAAAATATTCTAGAGCTAATAAATTTGATTAACTATTACCTAAACCAAGATTAAAAAGAAACTCACTTGCGATGTAAAAAAATTTACATGTGTCTTAATAAGAAGTTAACCGAAAGTTTTTCATGCGAACGTAATTTCTACCCACTTTAAAGTAATTTTAGATAAATCGTTACGATCATCATTTCACTTGCAAAAAACTCCACCTTTTCGCAACATTGTACTGAAATAATAAATCAAAGAAAAACTGAGGCAGAGAAAGAGTATCTCTATCTTTTCTCTAAGCCTTCGTAGCTTACTTCAAAAATGTTTTATTTTAACTATGTGTACAGCTTTTTATTTATTTCGCTGAAAAGCAAGAAAAATTCTTTTGAAACAAATTCATAAAGCTATGATAATAAGCAAAGGGACATTTGTAATAGCTTCTACAATTTTGAAAGTTAACCAACTTTTTATTTGATGTTGCGTGCGATGGGAAGTCTCCAATTTCATAAACACTTTTTCTTAAAACTTATCTGCTACCGAAGAACACAAAACCTTTTTCCACTTGAAATTATTAACTTTTTTCTTGCCAAGGGAATCGTTTTGAAAGTATTTTCGGATATTTGCTCTTCCTACCTACTCCTGAAATAGTAACTTTTTTACACCCATCAGTGGCAGCAACTGGACCGTTTCCCAATATTTTTCGAAATGTCATTTGCCGGGAGAGAAACTGTTACAGCGAAGAAGACAATAATAATAAAAATAATACTTTATTTCCTGTTTCCGATTTCAAGAGTCAGCGTTTCATTTTTCGTTCTGACATCTTTCCCAATAATGGTCTACGCCAAATCGATAATATTTTTCCACTCCATTTAAAACGAATAGCGTAATGGTTATTCTGTCAATAATTTTATTTCCCGTTTTTATTTTACAGCAAGTTTTGTTACATGATAACCGACTATTTTCTGTCATGAAACTAGCAACTCCCAGTTGTAATGCATGTATGTATTTGTGTATTTTTTATACAAATTGGGCAATTGCATTTTAATAAAAAGCATCACTTCCAGCACAAAATAGCTTGATCAGTATAAAACAATGTGTTACTCTTATTTATATAGTCGCATGAATTTTATGAGGTACATAGGCTCGTTAAAATACAGTTAAATGCTCAAATTTCCAGTATTTATATGATGATTTTTTGGTTCCGTGACGGACGTATCTTAGGAAATACGTCCGTTATAATGAAAGACAGAAATTCAATAAATGTCGACATTCACCTGTCAGTGTCATCATTTCCATAATAAAGACATCATGGAAAGACTGAACATATCCGGGGAATCACAAGTGAATGTCGACATTCTCCAATTTCGCTCTTTCACTGTAATCGTACAAATTCGACAGTTGACTCGAACGGAAATAATAACCGTGTACAGTACATGAACTGTGTTTTACACTTAAAATTTGTCTTATGCAAACGGCAACATATATAATTTGTTTTGTTTTTTTACAGTGGAAGCACTCAGAGAGCAAAATATAATAGCATTTATAATTTTTCCTCAAAACTAGCTAAGTGAAGAGTCGAGCTTTCAGGAAATAATACCCGAATAAACTATTTTACTTTGAGTTGGAAACTAATTTAAAGAGCTTAATGTTACGGCAAATATCAATGTAAAATATAGTGCAACGAAGAAATGGTTCAATGCATAAAAATCCTAAATCAGACGGGGAAATAAATGATTCCTTCAGTATAAGATATTTTATCTTCCTTTATATATAAGTTATCAAAAAACTACTTCCCTCAACTACATGATTTGTGAAATAAAATGCATGTATCTTGTTCTATAAAAGAAACATTTTTCATTGTTCTATAAAAGAACATTGCTTTCTGTTTTAGAGTAAAGTAAACAGTTCCCAGTTTCTTTCCGCAACATTAATTTTTGAAACAAGTTAAAATACAATGTTTTGCGGTGGATGATCAGCTACTTAAAACAATAATAATAACAGCAAACCAACAATAGATGTTCCTGCTTAAACATTACTTTCTAGCTATACAGAAGATTGTTTAAGAGTAACTACGTTTTTCTTCTGAAATGTTACTTAAGTCTTTTGCAAAAAAGAAAAAAAAAGACGTTGACCACAGAAGAAATAGATGATTTTTGAAACAAAAGAATTCTTCCGAAAGAACAAATGAAAAAATTAGGGTAAAACTCTCTCCAAATACCACGAAGGTCCCACTCACGAGAGGGTAACACCCCTCCCCCCCCCCAAAAAAAATTAAAAATTCTAAAATCACTTCCCACTAAAATTTTCATAGGAAAATCTACGCCATGATAGAGTTGCGATTACATACATCGGCTCTACGGTTTGGCACCCATGTAATTGTCACGCCAACAGGGACTTTTAAGAAAGAAAAAAGCATTCAGAACTCTAGTTGCGATTGTAGAAGAAGGTACTAGAGGATGACATTAAGGGCGGAACAAAAAAAAGAGGGTGATTTCATTTGTCAAAATTTAATACATTTTTAATACGTATACGAATTAAAGCTTCTGTAATCAAGGACTGCAGTAAAGTAATTAACTCGTTTTCAAATTGTTTATTTATCTTTTTTTTTATTATTATTTAAGAATTTTTTTTCTATTTAATTTTACTTCTTTTTTACCACAAAGTAAGCGAAAGCATGAACGTCAAAAAATCTTTAATAAAACATCATTTTAAACTAAAAGCTCGCGAGCTGTAATCACCACTCTACAAAAAACATTAATTACCCACAAAAAACCATGATATATAAAAGCAAATACTTTTCAGAATCAAAATCAGCTTTCAAAGATGAAAGTTAATTGAAAATGAAAAAGAAAACAACCGGTAGAAGAATTCAAAAAGTACGGACCTCGGGGAAATAACAGAGCGGTAAGACAAAAGTCTTTAAGTGACATCTAGTAAAACGGTCTCTGGACAGATTAGGAAAGACTTTCTCTCCAAGTCTTGTTTCTGCCAACGAATTTTTAAGCTCTTTTCCTTGGGGGAGTTTTTGATTGAAGGTGAAGCTGTCAAGAAAAGTTTCGATTGCCAATAAAATACATTAAATCTTTTTCTTTTAATTAGTCGATAAGCAAAAGAAAGAAAAAGTTAAGTCACTATCAACAAATGCTTCAAAATAAAAAAGTCAACAAGTCTATAAATTTTTATTTACTTCATTTATTCCTTTATTTTATTCACATATCTCATGTATTTATTTCATTTCTTTCTTTTATTTATTCAGCAAATTTATTTATTCATTCTATTTAATACTTTATTCATTTAGTTTTTTCTGCTTTATTTCATTTCTGGCCTTTGATCAATAGGAACATTTTGAATGTGCCGCTCATTTTTCAATACAGTTTATATAAAATTATTATACAAGGTTTAGCAAATCCACCGACAAACCTCGCGATTTCTAGAGCATTCACAGTCGCGGGCATTTCTAACTGTTCAAACAGCGACTTTGCCAGAGGTCAAAAAAACTAAATTAAGAAAACGACCGATATCTTGAGAGATTTTTAGGGTTAAGAATCAGATTTAGCGCCACTTCTGTGACACCTATTAATCAGTTTTTTTAGAAGCTCCTTTGTAGATGTTGGCTACACAAGATGTTCCCTAACCTTTTTATTCCGTGAACCTCTAGACTTTTTTTTCTCTTGATGGAACTGTGGTAGAAAATTAACAGAAATAATTAAACTAACATTTTTATTTCAGACTTATTGCATAACAACGGCATAAAATAGAAATCTGGTAATGTTGCTACATGAGAATACAAAAAGAAATCAAGTTTAACAACGAGCGTGATTTTATGCTTTGACAGTACTTTGACATTTGGCTTCTAATTTACCAGGCGTGAGGTATCGCGCTTACTCTCTTAATTTTTTTTAAGTAAAATTAATTCATTTTTAAAACTCTTATGTATACTTATGTAGTAATCAGATTATTTCAGAGATTAATTATACTTCTACTTTTCAAATAAATTTTAGTCATTAAAAAAATATTTAACGCTCTTTAAATTTTTGTCAATTCTCTACCCCCTCCCCTCATAAATGGCACTATAATCATCTTTACTGTGCACTTATTTGCAAAATCATTAGCATTAGCTACTTTTATATTTGCTTAAACATTTTATAGAATATATATTGCAATCAACTACATTAAAAAGTGAAGAAAATTCTCTTATATGGGAGTTTCTCTGGAAACTCGTAATTGGCTGTCCGAACCGAGTATTTCAACAATAATAAAGTGTAATAAAGTTTTTATCTCTCGTAATTCAAGTAAAGCATTAATACGTTGCGGCCCAATTGCATTTGGAGCGATAACAATTTATTTTTTTCCTAGAAATTATCTAAGCCCTAAAAACAGTCCCCTACCTGTCCCAATCCCATAATCTAAGAGTTAAAGGTAATATTCCGAAAAACCTATTAACACTACATACTTTTGGCAATTAATAGAAAATTGAAACTATATTTTTGTTACGAAATAAGGTCTAATTACGTATTTCTAAACTTAATATTGTCATGTAAGTTCTGTCCGGAGTTTTTTCAAACAGTCCCCTGCCACAAATTCAAAGCTGCAACAGAAAAAAATCTGTTACTCTTGCAAATGTTTTTTAGCATATAGTTTTTAAACTAGCAAATTTACGCTAAATTACATTGAAACGTAATCAGCGTGAATTTGCTGAGAACGGTATTGAAAAGCCTCTTTTAGTTTAAGAACCACATTTGGGATGAAAGTACATATCTGGGTCCTTGAGAAAACAGTCCTCTTGTAAGGGATTTAGTTAACGTTAATTAATTTAATTGTGAGACATTATTTATTATGTCCATGATTTGTGTCGATACATGCATGGGTAGTTTCGTATTAAATTATATTCGCATAGTTTTGCATATATTACGCAACTAAGTGAAAATAAAGTCCCCTAGCACAGTCCCTGCCAAGGTATAATAGGCAGAGGACTTGCCCCTGTCATGATTTATCGGAAAAACACTAACTTAAATTGGTCCTCTTTTGAACCAAAGTAACAGATTCATTTTCTGAGCAATAGTATGGTAATTATACGAACATTTCAAAAAAAAAAAAAAAAAAAACATGCCCGGACCGATTCTGTATGGAAAATGACGAGATTACAGAGAATCGCCCATATGTATTGTTTAATACGCTCTATGAATGCTCATTTGATGCAGTTTTTTAAAAAATACACTACTTACTTCAAAAAGTATTGTTTTAAAGTTATACCTCTGATTTAAAAAAAATCTTGGGTAATCAAACACCGTGCAAACACAAGAAACAGACTACTGCGAAAAAGCACTTTAAAAGTTTTTTCTCACTTATCGTGCTTGACCTAAAATCCCCCATAACTTAAAATCTTCTAGCTAAAGGGTAATTCCAGTGTAATAGACATCTCATTTATTCGCAAAATAGCTTACGAAGGCTGGAAATACATCAAATTGTCATTTTATTTCACTAACTTTACAAAAAGCATGGGTTTTACTTCTGTGTAATGCTGCTAAATTATGAAGACCTCCGGAAATAATATTCAAATAGAATTATTTGATCCGTAATAGACGCATCTATTAAGACACGTACGTTACGGAGCCAAAAATACGACTCAAAATGCTTATTATTCTTCCCCCTTATTATTTTAGCTATCAGCCCTATTTTAGTTAAGATCAGAGAAGACCGGACTCATTCGTAACTACGCGGAAGGGTTTACCTAAGAAAATCAAACAGTATAAGTAGTTTCTGGAAATCTGCGAAATTTAACTGCATTTTATAAAATCCGTGTTCTTCATAAAATTCATGCTACGAAGCAAAGGTCTAACCACGAACAACTAAAGTAGGGGCTACAGTTGGCCGTGGTCTAACATGGTTGGGGTCTTTGCCAGCTATTTTGTGCAGCATTTTTTTTTTTTTTTTTTTTGTTAATTTAATTTCCCTGAAGTGATGAAATTTGTGTGTAGAAAGAAGTGCGTAAGCTTTGAAAAGAGAAATATATAACATATATAAAATTTAACATTTTCTCTATTTTTGTAGGTGATAACAACCTTAAATCATCTCGGTCATCATTGCAGGCCTTTTGACGTGGACAAAATTGCATATCGTACAACGCACGTTCCAGTTTTGTTGCCCGAATGCAATATGATGGCACACACCGACAGAAAAATATAACCAAGGTACCTTTCGTTCTTTTGCAAGAGAGAGAAAGCAATTTTTATTTTCTTCAACATCGAAACAAAGTTCTAAGACTTATTTTTGGGCATTTCTTTTTTACCGCATCACTCATTACCGCAGCGTGTTCAGTTACAGCGTGCATAAATAGTGGTTCCCTATAGGGAACCACGTCGCGCCGCGTTCGTAGAACCCTGCTTACTATCTTATGCACCCTCAATTTTGTCTTTTGCCGGCATGACCAATAGAAGACCTGTTTGAAACCACTGCTCTTCACGGAAAGAGCTCGAATTTTGTGAACAATTGTTGAAATCATTGCATTAAGTTCTTTGTACCCCCTCGGGAGGGATTGGCAAGCTGGAATTTAAAACTCATATTTTTTCAACAGGAATTTATTTTTTCCCCCCAGGTCAAAATTCATGCTAGAAAATGTTTGCTAGTACAGCATCCCATGCTAAATCCTAG